>VDFB02181122.1:0-16352 GCA_007258455.2 Sequoia sempervirens | reverse complement strand
TGGGCTATTGATACCAAGAATTGACCAACTTGTTTACCTACTGACCTAGACTTGAGACCTTGACATTTGGGTTTACACTTTTAAATTTTCTATACTTGTCTCTAATTGTTTTGCCAAAGGTTGAAGGTGACGATTGATTTATTATGGATGATTGATTATTGTGGGTGAAACGAAATGAGGTGGATGGATTTTTTCAAATATTTGGATGTTTTTGATGTTTTATGAGGCTTTTTTTTTGGGGGGAGGTTATTTAAATGTTTTTTGTATTTTTGTGTCTCAGGGGCTGATCAAAGATTAGCCTTGCCTACATTTAAGCTCAGAGATGACATAGTTCAAATAATGACTCAGTGCTCTATTTTGGGAATGTTGAATAACCATGTCCTTTCAAACAATAAGCTTAGTGGCACCATTCCAAGTGAAATTTGTGGTGGATTCAAGAAAATAACTTTTCCTAATTATGTGTATTTACAACATTTAGATCTTTCACGGAATGCTTTGGTTGGCAGTATTCTTGAGAAAATTGGAGATTGCATTTGCAATGGTTGAGTTATCTTTACAGGGAAACCTGCATACTAGTCACGTTCCTTAGCAACTTTTTCTTCTTGGAAATCTTACTCTACTGGATGTCTTTTAATCTTCTTAGTGGACCCATTTTACCTGATTTTGCAAAACTTCAAAACCTCCAAAGCCTCAGTTTGTCTAATAACCAGTTCACTGGTAGTATTCCAATAGAGTTGGGAAATAGTTCAGATCTTGTGAGTCAATGTTTATTGAAGGTGAAAGGGAAATGGGATGGATGTTCTTGGTATTTTGAAATGTTTCGAGGCTGTTTTGGGATTTTTGAAATGTTTTACAAATGTTTTGATTTTCAAATTTTCTAATGTTTTGGTATTTTCTGAGATTTTGACCAACAACCTAACCTAAAGACCTATCCTGGGGGCCTCAAGGGATGATCAAAGATTATCCTTGCCTACGATATACACATAAAGACCATGTAGTTTGACTGACTCGACCAATAAGATGAAGATATACACAGATAAAAGGTGACATTTTATTATGACAGACTCCTAAAGGATTGACCTAGGGTGTCTCTAGGGCACATCGATGATGGCCTTGCCTACGTTAAGAGCTCAGAGACCCGTAGTTCGACAAGATGAGGCTATTTTTGACTTTTTCTAACTTTTTGACCTATTTTTGGATTTTCTGATGTTTTTGGATTTTCTGATTTTTTGAATGTTTTTGGATTTTTTTATTTTATGAATGTTTTTGAGTTTTCTAATTTTATGAATGTTTTTGGATTTTCTAATTTTCTAATTTTAAGGAATATTTCAAGAATATACACGAATTTGATCCAATCTAGGTATAAGAACATGCCCCCAGCATGGTACAATAGACTACTCTGGTATAGGTAGGACAAATTGACCTTAGGAATCGGCTAAGTAGTACTAAGAGGGATCATGATATGAAAATAGGATCAAGCTATGATGTAGATGTAGATGGGTGATGGATGGAGATATGAAAGTGTGATAGATGAATGATGCAGAACAAGTCGTAGAGATCATAGTGGATGGAAATGGCTTATTTACACGAGGTGCCTATTTGCTAGGTTTTCACCAAGGTACTTTCCCAAAGCACCACCAAAGTGGTTTTCACTAGAGGGAGACTTTTTTATTTACTATTTTCAATCCTTTTTCTTATTTTTTTTGATTTTATATTTTTTGATTTTTTTGTATTTTTGGATTTATACTTTGCAAGTTTAAGCATAATTTTTTTTGAGATAGGAGCTATTGATAGGCTCCTATAGAGGCTATCCCTCAGGTGTAGATAGTTGATATGCTCTTGATTTGTAGCTTACTATGATGATGAAGGGTCCCAACCTATTGGGTTCAAACTTTCCCTTGCTATCTGGATTTGGTACATTCTTCTGATTCTCCTTTAATACAAGCTCTCTAACTTGAAAGGTTTGACTCTTGATCTTCTTGTTGTAGCTCCTCTTGAGATGGTTCTCATAGACTTGTAGGTGGTTTAGAGCATCCATGGGCCACTCATCCAGTAGTTCCATCTTTTTCAACTATGATACCCGATATTCTTCATCAGGGATGAGATTCTGCAATGATATTCTTAAGGATGGGAGCTTGATCTTGATAGGAAGTATAGCTTCTGATCCATAGACCAAGGAGAATGGGGTTGCACCTGTAGATGTGAGGATACTCATTCGGTAGGCCCATAAGGCAAGATTTAGCTGTAAGTGCCAGTCATGACTAGTGTCATTGACTGTCTTCTTTAGGATTTTTGAAATGGTCTTATTGGTAGCCTCAGCTTGGTCATTTCCTTGGGGGTAGTATGGAGTGGAGAAGCGATGTTGGATATTAAAATTTTGGCATAGGTCTCAAACATCTTGGTTTTTGAAAGGTGTCTCATTATCTGAGATAATGGCTTGAGGGACACCGTAGCAGAAAATTAGGTAGTTCAGGATGAACATGGAAATTTTATTTCCTATGATATAGGTCATGGGAATGGCCTCTACCCACTTCATGAAGTACTTTGTGGCAGTGATGATGAACTTATGTCCACTAGATGAGGTGGGGGTGATTTTTCCAATGAGATCGATCCCCCATTGTGAAAAGGGCCAAGGTGTAATGATTGGGTGGAGCTCCTGAGCTGATGCATGGATGAGATCCCCATGCTGTTGACATTGCAAGCACCTTCAAACATAGTCGTGAGCTTCTTTTTTCATTGTAGGCCAATAGTACCCAGTCCTCAACAGTTTCTTAACCAAGGTCATAACACTTGAATGTGACCCACAAATGCCATTGTGTACCTCAGTTAAAGTAGTCAAAGCTTCCTCAATGTTTAGGCATTGTAAAAGGGTTCCTTCAATACTCCTACGGTATAGGGTGTCTCCTAAGATAACAAAACAAGATGAATTCTTGAAAAATGTTATTTTAAGGTTTAGGTTTATATTAGCGGGGAGAACTCCTATTCTCAAGTAGGTGTATATGTCATGATACTAAAGATCATTGGGACCAACAATTTCACACACAAATTCAGACTCTGGTACCTTGAATGCTAGTACAAGAAGATGCTCTATAAGGAATTCTTGCTTGGGGACGTTGCGTGGGATATCTAGTAGTGATCCAATTGTTGCCATAACATCCGCCGCTCTGTTGTTTGCTCTTGATATTTGCTCAAATGTGATGTCAATGAAGAATTCTTTGAGGCTTTCCTCCAATTTCTTGTATGGGATCAATTTTTCATCCTTCATTTGGTAGTCATCATTGACCTAGTTGATGATTAGCTGCGAGTCTCCATAGACTTTGAGTGCCATCATTTTCCACTAAACTATTATTCTGAGTCCTATGACAAGGGCCTCATACTTTGCAATGTTGTTTGTGCAAGGAAAAGACAACTTATATGATTTGGGTATGCAATATCCTTGTGGTGTAATGAAGAAGACTCAATCTCCTAACTCATGCTATGTGTAGGATCCATCAAAATATACTTTCTAGTGATCTGCTACACTTATATTAAAGATGGATTCATTAGGGAACTCTAATATCAGTGGGTTTTTTTAATACATTGGCGCCTTTGCCAATTGATCTAAAATTACTTGTCCTTTAATGGCCTTCCGTTCTACATACTCAATGTCATGTTATGTCAGGATCATAACCCATTTAGTTTTTTTCCTTGTGAGCGTTGCTTTAGAAAGTAAGTACTTGAGTGGGTCAATCTTGGAAATGAGTTTTATTTGATGGGCCAACATGTAGTGCTTGAATTTTTGTGAGGAAAACACTACTGCTAGGCAAGCCTTTTCAATGGATGTGTAATTCAGCTCATGTCCCACAATGGTTCTACTAATGTATTAAATAGCTCTCTCCTTACCATTTTCATCATGTTGACCTAAGAAAGTTCCAAGGGATGTTGTTGTTTTTGATATATACAGGATCAATGGATTGCCTAGAATTGGTGGCATGAAAACTAGTGGTGTGAGCAAGTACTCCTTGATCTTATTGAAAGCCTAGTCACATTTATCATCCCATTTGTATGCTACCCCCTTGTGGATTAGATGAGAATATGGGATAGCCTTATCTACTAATTATGTTATAAATTGGCGGATGGATTGGAGTCTTCCCTACAAACCCCTTAACTACTTCAATGTCCTTGGTGCATCCATCTCGAGGATTGCTTTGACTTTGGTAGGGTCTATCTTGATTCCTCTCATAGATACAATGTACCCTAGTAACTTGCCTAATTGTACCCCAAAGACACACATTTTTGGATTGAGCCTAACCTTGTATTCTTCTAGCCTATCGAAGATGGAGCTTAATGTTGCTATGTGATCACGAGATTTCTTTGATTTAGCCAATATTTCATCTGCATAGTCTTCCATGGTTTTGTGAATCATATCATGGAAGATTAGTTTCATAGCCCTTTGATAGGTAGCTCCTATGTTTTTCAACCCAAATGTCATCATATTCCAGCAGTATGTCCCCCATGGACAAGTGAAAGTTTTCTTGTGTTGGTCATCCTTAGCTATCATAATTTGATTATACCCTGAGAATCCGTCCATTAGTGATAGCATTTCATGCCCTGTTGTTTGATCCACAATCATGTCGATATTGGGAAGAGGGAAGTCATCCTTGGGGCATGCCTTGTTTAGGTCCCTGAAGTTAGTACAGATCTGAATGCCCCTAGTGGGCTTTGAAACAGGTACAATATTTGAAACCCACTTCAGATAATCAATTGGCCGTATGAAACTAGCATCAAGGAGCTTTTGTAATTCCATCTTGACCAATAATGTTATTTGTGGATGCATCTTTCTTAGTTTTTTCCTTACTGGTTTTTCTTCAGGATAGACAGCTAGATGGTGAACCACAACTTCTAGGTCAAGACCAGGCATTTCGACGTAGTTCCATGAGAATTTTACCTTTCTTTCCCTTAGAAAAGCAACTAGGATTTTATGTTCTTCTGTGAGAAGTGATTTTGCATAGAAGGTAATATGTGGCATATCTTTTGTTCCCAGGTTGACTGAATTGCACTTTTCTTCTAAGACTACTGACTTCTCCTGATGAATAGAACTAAGGGGAATATTGAATCCCTCATCCTATGGGGCCTCAAGGAGATTTTCACCATTGGATGCATCCTTTGTTTTTACTATTTTTGGGTCAGAGAATGCCATAGTGTGGTTTTCACTGGAAGACCTAGATATTATTCTTAAATTTTCAATTTTGCAACTGAGGGATTCAATCATTTCCCCATAATAGGCATGTGTGTCTAGCTCAATGTCAAACCCAACCTTCTGATCTCTGCATGGTATAGTATCTCGCAATCCCATGAATTCTGAAAGAGCCTTCTCATTTTTGAATGTGTCCAAAATTAGTGGTCCTCGTTGGTCGTAATTGATGAGTTGGGGATAGACTAAGTTTAGCTCATGGGTTTGGTTATTTGACTCAAAAGATAGGGTACTAATCATGAGAAGGGAGGAATCCTCAAATAGAATGGGCAAGTCAGTTATGGGATCCTCATCACTGCACACATCAATTATGTCAAAGATAAAGTTATCTATGACTTGACCTATGGATACTGGTAATTGAAGAGCGGATGTTGATAACTGAGGGGGAGTTTTGACTATTTTAATTGGGGCACCTCTACCAAGTATGGTTACCTTTAGGGGGGTACATCTGAGGCCAAGATTTCTCATACGCATCTCAGGAATTAGTGGTACTAGAAGACCATTGTCATTCCTTCCAAGTTTCTTGTTCTTGTTATAGCCCCATCCTTGCATTATCTACAGTCCTTTTCTATTATCATTCATGGGAAGATCAGGTACGAGCCTTTCATCTTGGTACAAAAAAATTGATATGCCCTTTTCGTCCACTACTTCCTGACTTAGGTCACCCCAACATCTAAATCTAGAAGGGTCTACTTTGAAAGTTTGGGCTGAAGTGTTATTTGGATGGGGTTGCCCATGAGATCTAGGAGATTGAGGTAAATCTCCTATTATGAAGGCACTCTTCTTCATTTTGTAATCCCCACACCCATTTTCTTGGACAATGAATTTGATATCTATGATGTTAGGAATGGTGGGCGAATTTGTCTTAGAAGTGGAGGCTAAAGTAGTTGGGTCTATATATGGATTTGTAGGGCCCTCCTCCTTCTTTGGGACTTAAGGAATTTTGTAGTACTTTGCTTCTAGATTTTTGCAATAATAAAATGGCTCAGGATTACCATGGATTGTGACCTCTTGGTTTTGATAGGGAAACTTGACACACTGATGAAAGGTAGATGCAATTGCTTACATCCCATGGATCCATGGACGCCCCAGGAAGATATTATAAGGAAAATCAAGGTCAAGGACTTGGCATGTGGTTTCCATAATTGCTAGCCCTACTTGAATAGGGAGTTGAATAGTGCCTTGAGACACTATTTCTTGATCATCATATGCCCTAATCGTAATACCTTTACCTTTTTTAATGATGTCCTCGAAGAATCCTAGATTCTTTATGACCTTGAGAGAACAAATATTTAGACTTGCACCCCCATCCACCAAGACCCTTTTGACTTTGTTTTTATGGACCAAGACCTCAAGATGGAGTGAACAATTATGAGATGGTTGTGTTGGGAGGTCCTGATCAGAAAATGTTAGGATATGTGGTTTGGTTATGTGTCTAACCATAGCTTGGAACTAATCTGCATCAAGATCTGTGGGGACAACGGATGAAGCCAATGCTTCCTCTAAGATTATTCTATGTGCAGGTGAGATCTTTAGTAACTCCATGATGGAGATCTAAGCGAGGGTTCTTTTCAGTTGGTCCAAGACATTATAGCCATTGGGAATGGATTTTGGATTAGAGGTTGATGCCCTAGATGGTTGGGATGGTCTAGCAATGGTAACCTTTATGCCACATGTGGTGACTCCACAATTAGCTTTGGCTCCCTTAACATTAAAAACAGTGACCCATTCATCTAAGGATGCCACGAAATGATCGTAAACATGGTTTACATTGCCATACTTCACCTTTCCATGGTTGTTCCCTTTATTGTGGTCTGGCATCGGATTCGTGTATATCTTCAGGTCTTGATTTCCTGTAGGTTGTTCAACCTTTATGATCTTGTCATCGATAAGGTCTTGGATCAGATTTTTCAATCTCATGTTATTGTTCATCTTGTGCCCCTTGATTTTATGAAAATTGCAAAGGTGATTTTCATTATACCATGGTGGTTTCACTTGGGGCTCTTGATAATTCTCATAGACAGGGATTTTAATGAGGTTCTCCTGTACTAGTTTCTTCATGATAGATTCAATTGGTTCCCAAAGGGTTGTATATTTTTGTTCGGGGGGATACTTGTTCCTTGTGGATGGTCCGCCTTGATCATTGACATTGTTGATTGTTTGTGAGTTGATTTGTTGTTGTGATGTGTTGGTCTGTGTGGTGTTGTTTTGAGGTTGTTGATAGGTTTGTTGTTTTGCATTTGGTCTAGGAGCACTGATTACAAATTTTGCATCAACAACACCATCATTGGTGACATTTTTGTTTTGTGCCCAAGTGTGAGGTTTATTGTTATAGCTTTTTGATGGATGATGGTCTTGATACACAGGTGTCTCCCCTTATGCAATGATGGCTCTTTCAATGTTAAGAGCTTTGGGGATGATTTTGTCATATGTGGTGATGCACTGCATTTTAAGATGGAAGGCTAAAGTCCCTTCAAGATTTGAGATGATGGTTCCGACTTGTTGTTCTTCTGGCATAGCCCACTTGCTCCTATTGGCCTTGGATCGCCATCATTGTAAGAAGAATGCAAATGTTTCCCCCTTGGCTTGTTTTAAGGCAGATAGTTCTTCTAACCTCACATACATGCCTATGTTGAATGAGTAATTTTGTATGAATGCATCCACAATTTCTTGGAACTTTTTTATTCCAGGGGAAGATGGAAGAACCACTCCATTCCTAGGCTAGCTAGGCTTCTAGGGAAGAGTTGCATTAGATAAGATTTATCATAGGAAAATTCCATACATTGCACATGGAACTCTTTGATGTGATCTTCAGGATTTTCGGTTCCACGGTACTTGTCAAACTTCGGTATCTCAAAACCTTGACGGAACGACTTCATCGCAATGCTCTTGTCAAAAGGATAAGGGCATAGATTCCCTTGTGTTTTTGGTGTTCTACTAGATTGTATGTCTAATACCTGTTGTGAGAGTAGCTTGATTTGTGTGGATAGATCATTATGAGGATCCGATGGTGGAATGAATGTGTTTTCAGTTGGTGTGATGGTTTGGGGACTTGGTGATGTATTCGTGGGAGTTTGTTGTAGGTTCTGTTGCACAATTAATGCTTGTTAGTATGCTTGGAATTGTTGTACCAATAATGCTTGTTGTTGGTCTTGTTGCTATTGTGCCAACAAAGCTTATTGTTGGGCTTGTAGTTGAGCCACTTGCTTTTATGCTTGGTATTCCTATAAAGCTTGTTGGTAAGCTTGTTGTTGTAACAAGGCTTGCACTTGGGCCTGTTGTGCTTGGTATTGGGCTTGTTCCTGCGCTTGGGCTTGTGCCTGCTCTTGTACAGCTTGCATGGCTTGTTGGGATTGTTGTTGTTGTAGCAATGCCTATGCTTGTGCTTCGGCAGCTTGTTGCATGGCTTGCTAAGCCTAAAATTGTTGGAATTCCTTTTGGTATGCTTGTTGAGCTACTTGTAGGGTGATGTTGTATTGATTTGGATTTGGTGGTGGAGGTGGTGGATTTGGAATGTTGTGAGATGGTGTGATAATATTTTGTTGAGGCGGTGGTTGTTGAGGGGGTGTTTGCATGATGCAAAGGGGTTGAGTGGTAGATGGTATAGATGATGTGCTTGGTCCTTGATAGACCGCGTTTTGAGGAATTTTGGGGGTTGTGGATTGAGTGATCATTGGTTGTGAGACTTGGATTGATTCCACTTGTTGCTATGATATTAGAGATATAATTGGAGGATTTGATTTGTCTAATTTGGGGTTGATGTGTTAGATGGAAAGATTTTCCCTCCACCTTGATTAGGCGTGGATGATGAAGTCAAGAGTGGGAATGGTGGAAAGATGGATGATGTGTTCCCTTGTGATAGCGAGGATGATGGGTAAAGAACTCCCCCTTGTCCTTGTGATGTTGTGAGAATGGTATTTAATTGATATGCCGGTGTTTCCCTGAAAGAAGCAGGATCATTTGTGTTATGGAAAATGAATGGGACATATTGATGCTTTGGATCCTGTGGAACAGTGTTTGGCATACCCAAGATAGTGTTTGCCTCCAAGT
Source organism: Sequoia sempervirens (assembly GCA_007258455.2). Lineage (NCBI taxonomy): Eukaryota > Viridiplantae > Streptophyta > Pinopsida > Cupressales > Cupressaceae > Sequoia > Sequoia sempervirens. The sequence goes on along the minus strand of VDFB02181122.1, from coordinate 7,069 downwards.
TTTGGTTACTAACAAGGGGATGGGTTTGAAGAGCGTGGAGCAATAAATTTTTCTTGGTAGTTATGGGTTGACTTGGTGCATGAGATGAAATGGGTTGTATGATGGGTTGAACGATGCTTGGAAATGAAGGCATGATGGGGGCTTGAGGTATATTTCCAAGGGATGTTTCCACAATAGTGTTCACATCATAATCAAAATGGAGTTTAGCCCCTTCCTTTGCTAATGCTAACATGTATTGTGAATGATTGAGTCTCATCATGGTGTTGACAATCTTGTGGTTTTCAATATTGTGGACTAGCTCATGATTTCATCTTGAGTCATTCCTAGGACATTGTTGGTGATATCCTCCACTTGGCAACCTAGCTCCTGAAGATCTTGTGGTAGTTGAGGAAGGTTGAGTGGGGGATTGTTAGATTCGATGGGGTTGATTTCAGGTGCAGTTTGACTCAAGTCACTTGAAGTGGATGTTTCCTTGTTGGCTTCCATGTTTTTCTTGTGTTGAGATCTAGTTTGAACCATAAAATAGGGATCAATTTTTAGGAATGTGGGAGGTGAACCTCTAACTCCTTAGGTTGATCTAAACTTTAGGCTCAAAAAATAAAATATAGGATGATAAGGACCAAAGGGTGATGATGAGATAAGTGAAAGATGGATGATGTGAATGATTAAACTCTTTAAGAAATATTGGAGATACTAGAATTTGGAACTTTTGGATTTTTGATTTGATTTTGGATTTTGGATAATGAACTCATAAACCCCAAGATGTTGGATGTTATCTAGGGATAAACTTGTTCACAAGGATTGATAATTTGACTAAATGTATGAAGGATTCATCTACACATACCTATTCAAACAAGATGATTTGGATTTGATCTAAAGGATTTTCCAAAAGTCTAGCATGAATGATTTTTTCAAGATTTCCAAGAGTTGTTTGTGAGATGATTTTGATTTGATGTTTGAGGATGGATGAAAGTGGTTGACTTGATCCTAAGTGAACCTAGAGATACTTTTGCTTACAAGACCTTGGTGTTGAAGAACATGCTATGCTTCCTATGTGAGATACTCAAACCTTTGAAAAAGTCTTGGATTTTGATAATAGTAAAATGAATACAAATTGGGATTGTTCTTTGGTGCACGTTTGGAAAAGTTGAAGACCATTCTCTCTCTAAATTCATAAAGCATAAAGAAATGTTTCTTGAGAGCTCTTGGACTAGGACTTTTAGACTTTGGTTTTCAAATTTTGATCTTTCGGGAAAAAAATTGTAAAAGCATATGTGTGGGGTCTAATTGTTTCTTATCTTTGCTTAATGAGTCCTTTTTACCACAAACACTTTCTTTCTTAGCTTTTGAACTCAATGCCTAATGTCTCAATTTATTTTCATCCCACAAAGTCCATTATACAGAAATCAAGAGAATCAAGGCAATAGTTCCCTAATGTTAAATTTAGAGAGCAAATTGAGATATAAACCCAAATACTTAGAAGCCTCTAAGGATGAAATCCCAAGGGACAAGCAGTAGCACCTAGATTATTTCAAAGGTATTTGCTTCTACTAAAGGGTTTGAAATTTGATGACCTTGTTGAATGTTTGTTTTCAATATTTTGGATCCAAACAATGTGTTTAATTGACTCAATTGCACAATCCTAGGATGGAAGAGAAAATATTTATTGAATTTCCCACTTCAATAAATCCAGCTGCGCTTATTCAGAGCGGATGACTAGAAGCTTGACCACACTAGCTCCCCTCCATGACACTCACTTCTACAGGTCAGCCAAGCTTCAGTTCTCATGAATCTCCCATGATGAACTTTTCATCTCTACAAAGAATCGCAAGTATGTGGGACGGCTCTAGATGTCCGACCTCCTAACGCCAACAAATATTGGGATTTTTGGCTACTATACAATGGTTCATAATAAGGGCATCCGGTTCAAAGGACACAATGATAAACTCCCTCAAGAGGTCTCCCAACCCTTAGAACAAGGGCTTTATGCATCATAAAGATACTAGGGGAGAGCTATCATGCATCACTAAGTTGATTGCAATGTTTCCTTGCAACCACAAATTTGTATAACGGTTCAAAAGAGCCTGGCTTATGCTCATTACCGCTTGGGTCGTTCCCTTGGGGTGAGTACTTTTTCCCATGAAGGCAGGCCCTCTAAAGGTATACAAAAGCGAATAAGCACATTCGTAGTTTGATCAATCTTTGTTTGTATGAATAAAGAGAGAACACACGCAATGTACTCACTCACACTAGCAAGATTTGTTCAATTTTTAAAAACCCAAATTTGAAATGCGGAGGCAATCTTTTAGATAACCTAATATCACCAAAATGCTTTTGATTCTCAAGATCACCATAAAGCACGAGCGAAGTGCATACACATTCCAATGGTATTAGTTTGTAAAAAGGATTATAAAACAAGATAACCACATGTTCATTTTAGACCTCAAAAGAAATGATGGATTCTTTTTATAGCACCAAATTTGAGTTTTTGAAGTTGTTTGTTCAATTCTTAAGACCCAAAATCAAATCTAGTGAGTTTCTAATTGTTCTTTTTAACCCTTTATGGAAAAGAAAGCTTTTGTATATTCTTTTTAAAACCCAAATGAAAGTTAGTGAGGTCCTAAAGCATAAAGTAAAAAGCACTACAAATGGGTTATAATTTCCCCAAAAGTGTCAAAACACTTGTTACAATTATAGTTCAAATGATATAGTATGCTTCTTTTCTTCAAGTTGTATTGTCCAAACCTGTAAAATACCCAAGAAACCAAAACAAGAAGTTTAGAGACATGTTAAAAATTAGATTAAATCAAAATTTAAAGCACATGTCAAAGTTTAAACTAAATGTGAGGTTGTTTGGTTCAATTTTATCCAACTTTGAAAGCTAATTCATTTTATCCCTTCAAGTGTTTGAATTTTTTTTTTTTTTTAGAAAATTAGATTATAACTTGGGATAATGACAACTTTCTCAAATCTTGATCAATTTTGAAATCATAAAATGTTTTGGAAAGCTAAACATGAGATATTCAAAACCCAACAACCTTTATACAAGATTAGTCATGTAGAATTTATTAAAAATTAAGGAAAATCATGCATTTAAGAGGTTAAACCCAAAATTAAAAAAAAAAACCAGCAAAATCAATCATGGACAGCAACTTGAGATAATGACTTCTTCAAATAGTAATCAATTTTGAAATCGTAAAATGTTTTGGAAAACAAAACATGAGATCTTCAAAACCTAGCAACCTTTCTGCAAGATTAGTCATGTAGAATTTATTAAAAATTAAGGAAAATCATGCATTTAAAAGATTAAACCCAATTTTTTATAAAAAAGCCAACAACTAAGTTAAACCCAAAATTTCTCCAAAAACACACAAAACATTAATTCGCCCCACTTCTAGTGCCATTTTGTAGATGCAATAATCTGCAAAATGTTTAAACTTTAACACACATTAGCATGTTAGTCATTTAAAGCACAACAAATTAAACATCTCTATGAAATACTCAATCATGTTAAATATGCAACCAAGGAAACAATGAAACTAAACAAAAGCATATGAAAATATGAAGCAAATTGTATCTCATAGTGGATTGGTGCTACATTGATGTGGAAAGTATTCCTTTCCCAACCCTTGATAAACTTTCAAAATGATGAGCAAGATGCAAGTGATAAAGACAAATGTGTGTGTAGTGTAAATGCATAAAACTATGGATAGATTTCAAGTAGAGAAGGCCTCTATTTATAGTTAGAGGTTTGAAGAATTGAAGAATAGGAAGAATGTGGGATTAAAAAAAGACCAATGGTAATGCTAATGGGTAAGGATTGATCAAACTTTGTGTTTGTAAGAGGCACCAAATGCATGTTTGAGAGGCATGAAATGCATGTGCTTGAATTGTTTTGGGGGTAGAAATTGTTTGAATGAGAAAGTCAAATAAAGGGAGTCAATGAAGGAATATTCCCTATAATGTGCTTTTGAGAGGGAAAATGAGATAATTAGTTAATTAGAAAAATTGATTTTCATGTGCAAATGGGTGGATTAGTCTGGTGTTGATTTAACTCTTGGGGAGTTAAAAGCTAGAGAATTTATTAATGATGATTAGAAGGTGATTAAGGTTAATTAATTTAAAATTTAATTAACTTTGAGTGGGTTAGTGAATTTATGATATTTGATTTAAATCATTTGATTTATTTAATCAAATAAGAGGACTTTGGGGATTTAATTAAACAAATTGATTTATTTAATTAAATAAGAGGACCTTGGGGATTTAATTAAACAAATTGATTTATTTAATTAAATAAGAGGACTTTGGGGATTTATTAAACAAATTGATTTATTTAATTAAACAAGAGGACTTTGGGGATTTAGTTAAACAAATTGATTTATTTAATTAAACAAGAGGACTTTGGGGATTTAATTAAATAAATTGATTTACTTAATTAAATAAAAGGACTTTAGTGAATTAATCTAATAAATTAATTTATTTGATTAATAGAGGAAATGATGTTAATTGATCAAAATTAGATGCATGATGTCGATAAAGATTATTTACATTTCTACAAATAAAAAGATTAAAATAGTAAAAAACCCTGATATTTAAAGTTTATGGACCAGTTTCATCATAAATTAATTGAAAAATAGAAAAAATAATCCAATTGTAAAAAAAACACATATTTGGAATCTACATTGTCTCATCTATAATGGGTTTTAATTTCGTCAAAAAAATTTGCAAAAAATGTCGTCAACCATATGTCCAAACTTAGTATTTTTCTTTGACATTGTTAGGACCTTCAACTTGCAGGTCAAACTAGGTTGAAGGCCTAGGTTTGGATTCCCAATGCTTTTCCTGAACCAGAATACAAGCCAGAAACCCGACCACAAAGCAAATGAAATTTCAAATTTTTAGAAACGGGATCTTGTTTCCCAATATTAAATGTGGTGACCATTGATAAGGAAACGGGATCCTGTTTCCCAATATTAAATGTGGTAACCATTGATAGGGAAACAAGATCCTGTTTCCCTATCAACGGTCCCCACATTTAATATTGGGGAACGAGATCCCGATTATAAACAGGATCTCATTTCCTTGTCAATGATCACCACATTTAATATTCGGAAATGGGATCCTAATTATGAAATAAGATCCTGTTTGTAATAAACGAGATCTCAGCTTATAAACTGGATCCCGTTTCTTTTTAACCTTTTTTTTTTAAATTTACTGGCAAAGTTTACTGTGAAATCTGCAACTTCACATGTACAGCTGACTACGACATATTGGGCTATTTTTCATCAACTTTTGTCTTTACAAGTGGCGAACTTGCATGTTGGATTGATTTTTTCAAAGGAGGCATCATGTAAACCATTTTTGAAGTGGAATTGTGTTAGTTTTCTACTCGTTTGGAGGAACAAAAGGTCTTCAACTTGCAATATGGATTAAATTTTTGAAAGGAGGCATGAATAAAATAGTTTTTTAAGTGGAATTGTGCTAGTTTTCTACTTGTTTTGAGGAACACAAGAGGAAGAATTTTGTCCTTACAGGTCTTCAACTTGCAATTTGGATTGAATTTTTTGAACAATTTCACTATTGACATTCATTTGTGCTTGAGAATTTTATAATAATGGGTTCACAAGCTCTTAATAAGAGGAAAGATAGGAAGACATTGACTCCTGAAGAAATTGAAGCAAAGAGAGAGAAGGAGAAACATAGACAAAGAGAAAGAAGAATGAAAATTAAATCAATGAATGATTGTGGATCATCCAATTCCACAACTATTGATCCGTAGGATCTAGACTACTGGCAGATTTAAAATGCTTAAACTTTATTAATGCTTTTACAATGATTATTTCAAGTTAATTAAAATGAAACAACTCTTAAGGAAATAAATATAAAGAACTTAATCAAGGTGATTATAACAGAAAGGAAAATGAAAGATGTAAAGAGAGAAGAAGAGAAGTGCAAAACAACGCTGATAACGGAGTTCGTCACGAAAGTGACTAGCCTCCCGTCCACTCCAAATGAGAGACCGGGATCCGGGATTAACTCCAAAATCGATTACAAATGATGCACCAAGACCAACAGTTCGGCAGCATAACAGGGCTCCGACATTCAACAATGGCTTGAAAATTCTTCAACAAGACCCCTCTCTTCCGTGTTGCCTCAGCGTCAAGACTTCCTTCACCTGAAAGAAAACTTCCTCCCAACTCTCACCTCAAGCCCCCTTTTTATACAAAGAATTTTCTCAATTTGGTTACTAACCAATTGATTTACAAAATATTTCCCAAATCCACCTTATCTCTCCAAAATACATAACAATCTTTTACAATCTCCTTTTATTTATAAAAAAATCATTAAAAATCCCCCCATTTCTTCATAATAAATCTTTATATATTCCCTATGATTATTCTAAGCCCTTCAATTATTCATTCTCGGGGCTTTTGCTGTTTGGGAGGTTATATTTTAATCTTTAAAAAGATTAAAGTTCATTTAAATTAGGGAGTTTTTGTTCATTTTAAAGGCATTCGGGTTAACAACTCGAACAAAATAAACAGAGCTCCATATAATACTTAGAGCTATGCGTTGGTGCATCGGTGGCTAACCATTTTATTAGCCGGCCGGTCCGGGTTCCAAACCCGCCGGCTGGCTTTTTGTTAACAAATCCAAACTGTTTTCTTAACAAAAACAACCCGACCGCTATATATAGTATAGCCGCGACCGCTTTTAAAAATAAAGAGTCCGATTTGTCGATATGGGAGGTTCAGGTTTCAAATCCCACCGCAAGGGATAAACATTTTTGCAAACAAAATAACGAACGCCGACGTCGGGGATGAAGACGAGGCCACGTGTCGCACCAGGCAGGTGCCACGTGGCCAGCTCACATTCGCTGAAATTAAAGACGTGTCGCTGACGCAATACCTACGTGGCCTACCAATTGTGCCGCTGACTGAGATGACATGTCAGATGACTCACCTGCCACGTGTCCAACTCGACTGACATGCCGATTCTGACTCGCCACGCGCTGCCATTCATCGACAAAGACATGTCACTGACCGGACCGATGACATGGCGCTGACTC
>VDFB02181121.1:0-10945 GCA_007258455.2 Sequoia sempervirens | reverse complement strand
AGCACCCCAAGAGGCCTGACGACTTCAATGCCCGACACCTGTTGGTGGAGGATTCTTGCACTATCCCAACTCCACCATGCTCATGTTTTATCCAAGTCCATCAATCCTGACATTTCTATGATGATCAAGTCTTTGGGAGGAGCCACTTTACCAGATGCATATGCCACCGCTATCAAAGCAGAGAATCACTTGATAGACTGCAAGAAATTGCCTCCTTGACCTGTTGTGCCAATATTTCCTGAGATATCAAACACAGCACAAGAGGTTACGTCGACCAGTGCACCAGCGACTCCCCAGTCAGCGTACTCATATGCAGCCACTCCTAAAAACTTGGCCTCTACATCGGGTGCTCCCAAGAATGAGATGGGCGACCTCAAGGAGATGTTGCGGACTATGGCGAACGATATAACAACTCTCAAGCGGAACCAAGCAATGCCTCCACGGCCTGCATATCAGAACTATCAAGGTGGGCGGCCTACCTATCAGCAAAATCAATATCAGAATGCGCCTCGCACTAATTCACCAGCGGCGGCTACAAACCAAATGGTTCTGGTGCCTACACCGCTGGCAGGTGCGTCGCCAAGCTCTAGTAGAGAATTAACCGCGGGACAAAACAATCTTATTGATGACATCAATCCATGGTGCTTCCCTTGCAACGATGCGCATATGCCCCGAAATTGTCCGCGTAGCAACTTACAACAAAGGGTAGCAGAGCAACGTAGTCAAGGTATTGCGACAGAGAACGAAGAGTACATATATGCCTCGGCAATGGAGAATGCGGTCCTTACCGCGCAAATACAGGGAATGTCCTTAGAGCAAGAGTCCGATATTGTTCCTAATCATGCGCTCTTCTCATGGATGGAAGGCGAGGAAATGGTATTTGCAAATGACACGTCCACAGCCGAAACGCCGCGGGTACAGTCCGACTATAACACACGCTCCAAGAGGAGATTCACCGGTGAGCCCGTAGTTTCACTTTCGGACAACCCGCAATGCAAAGACGTTTCGGATCAAATTTCTGGCGCTCCGACCGTCTCTTTGTCTTCTCAACCGCGGAAGGAAATTATTATAACAAGAGCAAAGGAGCAGAAATCTCTGAGCTCCTCACCTTTTAATGTGGTGGAGCAGTTGAAGAAATCATCCGCTAATGTGTGTTTATGGGACATTCTAGCTATCCCGGAACAGAAAACTATACTCCAAAAGGCACTTCAACAATAGATGGACCCAACACTAACCGAGCCTTCGGCCAGTACCGAGGCGGTTTATCAAATGTCACTGACTAAAGTTCTCGCAAACAAAGCGAAGGAATCCCATACGCATGGCGGAGGTAGGCCAAAACCTCAACCCTTCTTCTTGACCCTCATTATAGGGGAGAAACTATTACACAACGCTATGATTGATTCTGGCGCTAGTACAACGGTTATGCCAAAACTGATAGCCGAAGCCTTGGGACTTAGCTACGAACCTATGAAGAAAGGGGTGATGCAGCTAGATGGAAATAAGGTTGATACTGTGGGTGTCATCAAAGCACTTCCGCTAACTCTATTTTCCTGCCCAAGTATCACGGTCCCGCAAGATACAGTGATCATAGATGTTCCACCAATGTTTGGTCTTTGTCTTTTTTGAGAGTTTACTTTGAAGGTGGGTGGCTATTTGTCTTTAGATTGGTCACATCTAATACTTAGGACCAAACATGGCGCGAAGATGAAGATAGAATCGGAGGCTCTGCATTCCGAACATGTGGCGAATGAGGCCCTGATTAATTTTGAAGCCGCACATACCTCCATCACCAAGCAGGACATGTACAATGTCGAACTGCTAGAGGAGGAGAAGGTGAACGGAGACCGAAGTGATAAGGAAGATGCTCTGTTGAGTGAACATATAAACAATGATCCTTTCGGAAATTATCATGCTACCGGATTGGGCACATATGTGATTTATGATGAGGACCAAGTTCTTCCAAAGGTCGTCAAAGAACCCGACGATGACCAAGCAAGTGAGCTGTGGACATTGTATTTTGACGGAGCAAGGAGCAAAGTTGGAGCTGGAGCAGGGGTATGTCTAATATCCCCACAGAATGAAAAGTTGTTGAGGTCTTTCCGATTCCAATTCGCCTGTTCAAATAACGAGGCTGAATATGAAGGGTTAGTCCAAGGCCTAAGCTTAGCGGAACGAATGGGTATCAAGCAATTGATTGTGTTCGAAGATTCAGAACTGGTAGTTAATCAGGTCTGAGGAATCTCAGCAGCAAAGAATATCCGCATGAGATCCTATCGGCATCGAATCTGGGACCTTGTAGAAAGTTTTGAAGCTTTCAACATCCTGACCGTTCCCCGAACGCAGAATGGCGATGCAGATTGCATGGCGGTGATCGGTGCCCAGTTTGATCCTGTCTCCGACCTGCTTCGGAACAAATATTCAGTGTGGGTGCTTGTTCGACCAGCAATCCCCGACAATGACCAAAGTTGGCAAGTCTTTGAGAGCGATGAACACATCGCCTCGTTTATTCAACACTCAGGGGAATTTGCTGATCAACTTCAACCAAAGATCGCCGAGGCCTACGAAGGACAAATTATGCAGCTAAAGTCAAATAAGCTTTCGAAAGGATTGGTTACTCTCGAAAAAAAAATCGATTGTAATGACGCCCGAAATGATAAGCGAAAATTCGTGGCGGAAAAAAGTGATTATGAAAACCTTCTGGTTTTCGATGACAGGAACCTTTGGGTCGGAAAAGATGTCTCACAAAAGGATAGAGAAAGGCTTATCAGTTTCTGTGGGAAATATAGAGTGGTGGCCTGGTCCTACGATGATCTGGAAGGTTATGATCCTGGCATCATTCAACATACTATTGAGCTAACAAAAGGTGTGAAACCAGTCCGACAGAAACAGCGGCCGGTCAACCCTAAAATTGAAGCCTTGATGGCACAAGAGCTAACCAAGCTCATTGAGTCACGTATTGTCTTCCCAATTAAACATAGTACTTGGGTATCAAATTTGGTACTAGTCCGAAAGAAGAATGGTGATATCCGCTTATGCGTGGATTTTCGAGACCTAAATAGAGCATCTCTGAAAGACCACTATCCATTGCCTTCTATGGAGTCGATCCTCCAAACTGTCGCAGGATCGAAAATATTCTCTCTACTGGATGGCTTCTCTGGCTATAACCAGATTCGAGTAAAAGAAGAAGATCAGCACAAGACTACGTTCACCACCAAGTGGGGGACATTTGCATATGCTAAAATGCCTTTCGGTTTATCTAATGTAGGGGCAACTTTCCAAAGAGCTATGGACGTCGCATTTAGCGAACTGATCAATAAGTTTATCCTAATCTATTTGGATGATCTTACTATGTTCTCTAAATCTAAAGATGATCATTTCGATCATTTGGAGTTGGTTTTTCAAAAGTGCCAGGAGTTCGGGATTTCCTTAAATCTGAGGAAATGTGTATTCGGAGTACCTTAGGGTAAGCTGTTAGGACATGTTGTGTCGAAGGAAGGTATTTCGATTGACCCCGAACGAGTAAGGGCTATAAAGGAGCTTCCTCTCCCGGTAAATAAGAAAGGTGTCCAGTCTTTTCTGGGCAAAGTAAATTTCGTCAGTAAATTTATTTTCAATTTTGTGGGAATAATTAGGCCGATCACCCTAATACTGAAAAAGGATCAAATTTTCAAGTGGACAACGGAGGCTCGGGAGGCATTTGAAAAGGTCAAGGAAGCAATCTCCTCAGCCCTGGTGTTAATTAATCCAGATCAATACAAAGATTTTATAATGTATGCCTTCAGTAGCAAGTCCAGTATCGCTACTGTTCTAACTCAAAAGGATAGAGAAGGAAAGGGAGAGCATCCAGTTGCGTTCTATTCCCGAACCTTAAAGGAATATGAGGTGAATTATAACTTCATTGAAAGACAGGCTTTCGCAATAGTAAAGGGACTTAAAAAGTTCCGCCATCTAATTTCCTGCAACAAAGTTCTGGTATATGTCGCACATTCTAGTGTGTGGGAATACATCATGGAGAAGAGATCACAGAAAAAAGGGCTAATTGGACCACCAAGATCCCTCGGAGTATGACATCGTAGGTCGCGCCTACCAGACTATTAAAGGCAGAGGACTTCTGCGTGAGTATATGGCACAAGACGAGGAGATGCTCATAAAGAGGAATAGCCGTGAGCTTGTCCCGATAAGCCGATTTCGATCGGGAGGGATGATTGGCTGAAAGATAGAACAAACTTCATGTAACCCCAGGCGACATCCGCCAGCCTCATCCCAAAAAAGAAGGTATTACCGGCTGCAGAATTGCGGATACACGCTGATAGAAGGAGTTCTTTTCAAAAAGAATTTTAATGGTGTGCTCCTACGGTGTGTTACTTCAGGGAGGCACAGAGGATCCTCGACGCATTTCACAATAGCGACGAAGGTGGACATTTCTCCGCTAAAACTACCGCCATCAAGGTCCTACGGGTTGGATATTACTGGCCTACGCTTTTCAATGATTCCTACTCTCTGGTAAAGACTTGTAAAAAATGTCAGTTATTCTCCGACAGAAGGAAGAATTCAGCGATGCCCCTCAAACCTATCGTGGCAGATGAACCATTTGCGCAATGGGGCCTGGACTTTATCGGGATGATCAACCCGGTTTCTAGCTCCGGACATAAATGGATTTTAACAGCTACAGACTACTTCACAAGGTGGGCGGAGGCTGTTCCCCTTAAGGAGGCGACGGAGGCAGAGATTGTAGACTTCCTCGAGGCTCTGGTGACAAGGTTTGGCCCTCCGAAGACAATCATTTCGGACAATGCTAGAGCATTTGTAGGCACAAAGGTATGTCACTTTGCATTAAAAAATGGCATATTCCTTAAAACATCATCAAACTATTATCCACAGAGAAATGGCCTAGCCGAGTCGACAAACAAAAGTTTAGTCCGACTCCTCAAAAAGGTTGGCTCAGAACACTAGAGGGAATGGCATAAAAATCTCTGAAAAGCACTCTGGGCCAACCGCATAACTCCTAAACAAGTCCTCAAGACTTCGCCCTATGAGCTAGTATATGGGAAAGAGGCGCTGTTACCTATCTCTATGGAGATCCCGGTGATACAGTTGTTGAAATCTCTTGAGATAGAACAAAATGATGCCATGGAGGTTCGGCTTGCCGAACTATTGGAAGTACAAGAAAAAAGGGAAAATTCCCTAAAAGCAATGACAGGCCGTCAACAGGTGGTCAAACGATGGTTTGACAAAAAGGCTTCCGACCAAGGCCTAAAAAGTGGAGACATAGTGCTAAAATATGACAGCAGGGCTGCAAAGCCAGGTCAGCACGGTAAGTTTGATAGCCTATGGGAGGGACCCTTCAAAATCATTCGGTGCATGCAACACAATGCTTTCGAGCTGGAAAATATGGAACAAGAGCCTCTAGGAATCCCGGTTAATGGGATTCACCTTAAATTGTTCCATTAAGCATCAAGCCCTACCCTGTACAGTTGTAAATAACGCTTTTATTTTCCTTTCCTGTTTTTGGCCTATCATTTTGCTAAAATCAATTGACTTGCTACGCATTCGCTCATCATCATTAGTGGGTAAAACACCGGAGTTTCTTAAACACAAAAGTATGCTCGTAAACGGAGAAAAAATATACAAGATTTGCAAACCCAGAAAATTGCACACAGAAGCAAACAGGAGCATAGATTTCACTTAAAAAAGAGACGTATATATTTATATACATGTTCCTGGGTTACAAAATGGCATGGATGCCGATTTTCAAAATGTACAAGTATTAGAGTATATATATATGATGGCCTTTTATCAGGCTTATATGGAGCAGGTGAGTTACATCATCAGGCAGCAAGGCAAGGGGGTCATCTATCCGCAGGAATGGCTGGCAACAACTGACGCATTTAAGGCAGCATCCGCTTCTTCCCCATCAACAGGCTCCTCGGCGGCACTGGTAGCATCATTCAACGCAGTCGTCGTCAGTGGTGGATACACTAGGTTCATGAAGTCAGTGTACCATTCTACATTGTAGAAGGGTATCACGTTGTAGCTCCTGAACAGGAAGTGAAGGGCTTGGGTAACCCTTTGCTGGTGATGGCCACGGGTCTGCAGGCAGAATCTGCTCAGGAATGGCAGCCAAACGACAACAGCTTCTTCTTCGATAAAGCGACGCAGGTCGCTGGTTGTTGGTAGGCCTATCCCGTACGCAGCATGTGTAACAACCTCTCCGAGCCCATTCAGGTACTTCTTCAGGAAGATTTCTTTGACCAGCTTCAAGACAAGCGGCCGAGGGACACAAATGTCTAGCATGGACGCTACAAAGTGCGAGCACACGTCGGTGTTCACCCGATACTTATCTTCATATTCAACACAGTCCTTGCCTAGAACCCACTTAATGGCTACTAGAACCAGCGAGTGCTTGTTCTTCGTCATTCTTTTGAGCCTTCTAGTGGAGATCTCACCTACAAACGCCGTATGTGATTTGAACGAGGTTAGGCGAATAGGGGTATCCATCTCTCCTAACACTATCCCTAAGTCTGCTAAGTAATGCTGAAATCTGCTCACCACCTAACCTATGAAAAGACTTGCTTAGCAGTCTTCTACTGGCCTATCACTTCTTAAATGCTAAGTGTGTTTGTTCGCTATCTACTGGCCTATTTATAGAAAATTGACAAGACGTATGCCAATCCGCCTGTAAGCAACGTGATGTATATTGGCTGTAATCTCGAAGGCCGAGTCTGCGTTTGTTCACGTTTTGGGCTGGTACATGCATGATAGCATGGCTCAAGGCATGCTTAATTAAATCAAGTTAATTAATTAAGCTTTAAAAAGGTGGCACTTGTTGGTGAAGGGACATATGGCCGTATGCTATGGTGTCAAATCTCAAGCACATCCCAGAACCCGAGGCGATATTCGTATCTTTTTCAGGCGGTGATCATTTGCTTGGCGTAATCATTCCGGCCGGGATATTAATTGTCGGTACATGCTAGCACAAGGTGAGAAGGCCAGTTGCAAGCTCAATTTCCAAGGAGATCAGGGCGTATCACACGATCTCTTGAAAGCAATGATAAAATTCGGCCGCCTCGAAAAAGCAATCAGCTCATCTTGCACGAGTTGTAGAGTTAACGGTACATGCCGAATTAAATGCAAGGGGCTTGCGCTCGCCTACCACCTTGAGGAAAGTTGCTATTATTGCATGAAAATGCTTAATATTTCTAAGTATTTTTACAAAAGCTAAGGAAGGCGCGAAGAGTTTTCTGTCTGTATATCCAGTGCAAGCGTATGCAAAGGCCAGGGAGCTTACAAGTTCTGCCGCGAAGGAAAAATGTTGGAATCTTCAGCTCAGCCGATGGAAGAGGAGATTAGCCAGGAACTGTATTTGGCTATTCGTTCTTCGGCCGAGGTATACGTATACGAGGATGTAGCATATGCCACTCCTGGTATACCCGCGAAGATGAAAAGAGCCAACACAGAGGAGCTGGAGAGGCCCAAAGAGTGGAATAACCCGAAAAAGGTTAAAGAAAAGTGGGCTAATATCTACGACCCAAAGCTTGCCAGGAACCCTAAATCTCTTAGAGAGGCGGCTTGTGCAAGGTTATCAGCGCCAAGGGCAGACCAAGCTACGGCAAGTAGAGTCTGGCTTAGCGGTCTTCCACAATACATGGTCCCATTGGTGCACTATTGCCCGGAGGTGGTCGACGCGGCTGTTCAACGCTATAATCTAGATACCCACTGCATTGAAGGTCGCAATTTAAGGGTTCATATCGGCCCAAAAGCCATCTAGCATATGTTATGTATTCCTGATCCCGGCAGAAGAAAGGAGAATATCAAGCATTTCCGCCCAAGCAAAGGGAAAAAAATATGGAAAAGGATGAAAACCGGCTCCGATTTCCTGTTAGAAGAGACTAATAAGAAAGGTGTTGCGTCCGCTAAGGCACCGAGTATCCCATTATCGCGTGGTTCATTCCGCGATGACCTCCAAGACCCCATATCCATGCTGGCATTTGTTTGCGCCCGAGATTCCGATGAGAAGATCGAGGCTTTTCAGCTGGGCCCTGCAATACAGTTTCGCAAGCAGCATGAACTTTTCTGGTATGATTTTGCTCAGTTCATGGTTGAAGAAATGATACAGCAAATAGAGAATTATCAGGCGGAGAAGAAATTTAGATTTCTTTCCTACCTGGTCCACATGTTCCTGCATCAGAATCCGGATTTCTTCGCCCGATTTGTCCCACTATCAATTTTTGACGAGCAGAACAAAAGAAAGCCGGTGTCTACATGGACACCCTACCTTTCCGCAACATATGACTACTATACCTTCGCGGACTATTTCATAGCCCCGGTCCTGAATGATTTGATCGGAGAGGGTGATATCGTCCGGCTTAACACTGAGCAGACTGAATTTCTGCAAGGCTACACCCTCGCTTGTGACTGGTTCTTGGGCAAGGATTTCACGATCCTTCGAATGAGGGGCTTTATTGGTAAGCCTTTCTTGCTCCCGGCTTGCGTCACCGATAGAGTGCTCGTGCTGAAGGTTTTCCGGCAGGTGTGCATAATTGATTTCATGTTCTGTAGCTGCGAAAGTGTCAAGAGGAAGGGATTCTTCACTTGCCCGAAGAGTTTCAAATCAATAACGCTTGTTAAAAAACAATCGCATGAGCTGCTAAGGGACAAGCTGGCACATCTGGGCTTAGTACTAGTAAATGATAAGTGGGATTACAACCCTTTCAATGATCTACCTGAGCCGCATATGAAAGTTACACATGTTCTCCGACCATACTGGGAGAAGCAGCGTAATAGCCGGACTGATAGAGATGAAGATTTTGTTGAATTAGCACAAATCCCTACGCCGGATACCAGGGGCCCATGGCACAAGTTCTACTTTCCAGTGGCCGTGGCCAAGGACAACCTTCCGATAGAGCGCAGCATGTATAACAAGTTGAAAGTGGGCGAGGAATGGAGCGATGAAAAAATAAAAGCTTTCTGGAGATACCGCCAGGGAACAGCACAATTGAACGCTCCTTATAATCAATTGAAGGACAACCAGGAATTTGAAAGATGGTGGGATGAAGGCCATCCCAGCCCGATCTCTAGTGCTAACAGAAGCGAAGCAGAGGGCTCCGAGGAGCAGGAGGAAGAAACGGCGGTATCATCCTCTTCAGCGCAGGGAGGCAATGTCTCCGAGCATGCCGCCTATGTGGGCACTAATGTGCGCTTTAACATATCAAGGGGCTCACTTACACGCACATGGGCTGCTAAATCAGTCAGACTAATGCCCCAGCAGAAGGATCCGACTGCCGAGGTTAGTGAGTGTCCGCCTGCGAAAAGGCAGTGCACGGAAAGTGTTATCGGGACAGTTTCACATGAACCCGCCGAAGGAGAAACACCCGCTGCTAGTCAAATGCCAGAGTTTGTGGGTGAGTCCCGAACGATCCCGGAGCCACCGCCGACCAGTCAGCAGGTACATTTCACTCCTTCCTTTCTTACATCTCATTCTTTCGCATCCGCCCCTGCTCAGTCAGCAACTCCTGCCATTAGTCCGAGCCCTCCACCCTCTGCTTCTGGTCCAGCTTATTCCGTTGATTTTGCCCAATATTCGCAAGCCCAACCGTTTATAATTACTCCTCCGAGCATGCTAACGCCTACTGCTGCTGCTCAGACTTTCCTCACCTTGCTTTCCAAAAATATTCCTTCTATTGGCCCCCACTCTTTTTCCGATATGCTTACGGATCCCTTCCCATCGCAACAAGCCGATACCCAGGTAGCGACTCTTTTTCCTCGGCCAATGGGCCTTACGACTGAATCTCTGATTCAGCCGTTGCAAATGTCTAACCCTGCTGATAACCCCCAGGCTAAGCTATGGAATGTGCCACACTTTTCTCTGCAAATCGTCACCCTCAAGAAGAAACAAATGCGCGCGCCTATGAAAGTTACCTATCCCTACGCCCTGCCTTCTGGTGTTCCTTTCGCAGGTGGGCTGGTTTCATCACCAGCTGAGTTCATAGCACATATAGATTGTGGAAAAGAAGCGCGCGCAAATAGAATGAGGCGACGAAAGGCAAAGGATGACAATGCCCCCGCCGAGCCGAGAGTACAGGCTTCGTATGACGAGGCCCGCTAAGAATTAAAATTTGCAACTATGTACCCAAGGATAAACAAGCCCCAGGGAGAAATGCAACCGGAGGACTATGAAATTTATGCTGTTGGACTGGACATGAAGGTAGCCCGACCACAAGATAAAGTCGAAATCATGGAGGAGACACAACGGGTGGTCACTTCCGACTTCCTAAAAACTGGTCGCCAGTTAAAGAAGAAGGATGAACAGCTCAAGGCAATCAAGGACAGGGTGAGCTTTCTAGAGGCAAAGAAAAAATCCTTAGAGGCGGATATCGCCCGAATGACAGAAAGGGCGTTAACAGCAGAAAATGAGAGAAACAGGCTTCAGGGCGAAATTGCGAAGACCCAAGTAGCCGACCCAGTCTTATTAAAAGAATTGCAGAATCAAAACCAAGCAGCGCGACAGAGCCTACGGTCGATAGAGGAGGAGCTTGAACGCTTCCGCCTTTAGTACAGTCAGAGGATGGCAGAGGAAGGTGAGGAGATGGAGCGCCTACAAGAGCAGTATCAGCAAAAGGTACAAGAGAAAGAGGCCGAATTCAAAGGTCTGAAGACTAAACTGGAAGAGGAGCTCCGAGAGACAAAAGCTTCATTAGAAGAGAAATCGGCTAACCACTCCAGAGCTGAACAAACTTGGAATAAAGAAATGAACAGCTATGCAGAACAGTTGGCGTCCGAGAGAAAGAAGAAGGCAGAATTGGCCGAGGCCCTCATTTCAAGAGACGCGGAGATTTCTTCACTTAGGGCCTCTCTGCTACCAGCCCCTGCCCAACCTGATATCATCCCACTGGTTAGGCAATTGTACATTTCTCACTGGGAAAAAATCAAAACCTTCTGCCTAAAT
>VDFB02181120.1:28349-217056 GCA_007258455.2 Sequoia sempervirens | reverse complement strand
ATTTTCATTGCCACTTAAGGGCCTGTTTTTTCCATGATGATGCTGCACATACCCAAATATTTTGAACTTATTATCCACAATATTAAGTTAGAAAGGTATTAGCAATGGTGAATTTATTTAGATTAACAATTTTGATATCTGAATTTTGTGCATATTTTTCTTAATGTGGTCTTTTTGATCCTATGAAATGGAACTTAATATAAATACTTATTATTTATAATAAATTGAACTTACTATTAATTGTAAATTAGTTCTTTTGAAAATATTGAAATTGAAATGACATTTATTATGTCATAATTTTTTAATAATCTTCAAATGCAAACTTGGTGTTTGATACCTTTCTATTAAATCATAAAGAAATTTACATTCTAGATCATCCACAATAATCTATGGGGATCCATACCAAAAAATTTTACCCCTATGATGGACCATTCAAAGGCTCATCATAATGCAACTAATATATAGGAACAAACCAAATACCTTTTGCATACAAAACCAAAAATACAATTATTTTCTTTAGGGATAGTTGTAAAAATTGAAGAGATTTGTAACCCAAAAACCAATAATTGTTCCAGTAGAAAGTGCAAGCCATACACAATGTGCTTAATCTCCTCATAGTTTTCCTAGGAATTACTTGACTACTATCGCTTAAGAAATTCCATAGTGGTGCTAATGTATCACCTAATGGTCCATCATGGGCCAATAAAATGATTTCAAGAACAAATGCATTTTTGGATAAATCTAAAATACTAAAATGCCTTCAATATTTGATTCCCCAATTTACAAATCATAGTTGTCAATTGCTTTAGTTGCATGTAATCTATAAGGCTTTCCAACATATTTTGACTATATCTCCATCTTGCAAAATATTTATAGTGTTAGACAAGAAGATCAATATTAAACATCTCTATTTGTAGAAACCCTTGTTTCCCCGTTTCCTGAATTTGACTTAATTTTTTGTGTTTTGCATTTTTTGATTGTTTTTGGGTTTTTGTGCAATAAAGGTAAATTGCGATTTTTGCAAGAATTGAAAATAAATCCAAATAAAAATAAATCTACTCCGATAACAATAGTATCTAGGGCAAATACTGAAGACAATATATTATTTATTCTTCTGAGATGAATACATATAGGATCCAGTTGCATGCAAGCAAAAAGCAATGAAATATTATTAAAGAACCTGGCAATCTGGCTGTAATAAATGAACTGCTGTAGCTGGTACGGCTGAGATGATAAGTTACTTTCTCTTTCCGTCTGGTGCTCTGGATAAGATCTCAAAGCTTAGGTGCCTCCAGAAATGATGAAAGATGACCTTAAGGAAAGGCGTTTTCTCCAGAACAAAGGACGGCTCCCTTTAAATGGTATGCCAGTATACAGAAAGGTACGGCCTGGTACATGTACGGCTAGGTCAGAAACACAATTAATAAATGTACGGCTTCTTCACAACTCTCCAGATCTCCAGAATATGTGCGCCTAGATGAATGAATGTCTTCTGGATGAAAACTCCTCAGAAAAACCCTGAATATAAATATCTCTGATGTTCTGTGATTCCTCCTGAATGAAGAAATCTCTCAGCTGCAATAGATCAGGTGTTATTTCACACCCTCTGAACTGCTTCAATGGAGATGGCTCATTCCCCAATGAATTTCGAGACTCAAACCCTAAGGTTCTGTGCTCAGACAAAACTTGACCAATTTTCCAAAATCAATAATCACATAATGGCCCAAAACCCAATGCAAATGCACTATATTTCTCAAAAGTGTGATTTCCTCAATAATAGGGTTTATTAAAATATTCGACTTTTAATTCTTTTAATCTTTCCATAGTCTCAGCCAAATTTTTATAATAAAATATAATTGTCAATTTGGCCCCTTTCTGATGATGGCGACCCCCTCAATTAAGAATCACTTAAGTTATAATATAATATTATAACTTTATATTATAATCATCAAATAATTAATATTTAATTAATACAATTAAATATTAATATCTCTCTCGTTATTCATCCGATGACTGATCCGTCTGAAGCTGACGAACACTGAAGTGATTCTGAACACTGCCAAATCCATACTGCTAAAAATAGCAGGGGGTCCCACGCCGACTGCCAAGAACTGCTAAAAATAGCAACTTCTGCAAGAAGTCTCCGAATGAGCCCGAACGAAAGCCAACTGATCAAACTCTGCCAACTGAAGCTGAGCCAAGCTCCAACGTGACCCTCTATCCAGTCTATCAGCCTACGGGGGTCATATGATAGGCCAATCCTGTACTCCGAGAGATGTCACTGAGAAGGGGACATGACATTAGATGCTTTGGGGCTAAAAATTACAGATATGATACTTATTTTTATGCTGTCGCTGATCTTGAACAAGATATAAGACTAAAAATTGTATGAATTCAAATATATGAGTACTAGTAAGATATGTAACAGTGGCTTTTAATGAGCAATTTTTTTTCAGATACCTGGAGAGATAAGAAATGTTTCACAGGAAGAAAGAAAAATGTCTCCCCATGGTAGTTTTACTAAGGTATGTAGATTGTGGCTATAATCTAATAATGTTTTTTCTTTGCTATTAGTAAATGAATATACTTTTAACATATGGAATATGGCAGTTGGATCTTTAGAGTTTTCTTAAGTGTGACAAGACATGTACTATTTATGTTTTTGACTTTTTATCAGTGTTACAAGACTCGACGCCTAGACTTAGCAAATTGAAAAAGACATGAAATATAGAGATTTTTAAGGATTCAAAACATGTTTCATGCACCCTTTAATAAATAAACTTTAGAGACACAATAAACTAATCAAATAGAAGCTACTTTGACCATATACACAACTATACATCAATTACATGAGTACAAAAATAAATTTTAATTTTTAGCTGAAGGAAACAACATTGGTAGATATATAAATTTAAAATATTATATATTGTCAAATGTATACAAATCTCATGGATTATGAAATCCATGGAATCAAATCAAATATCAAAACTAAAAATATAAGTTTATGGCTTACAGGAGCCTGCATTACTCATCCTAACATCATGGCAAGTCATGTGTTGGAGTCTAAGATAGGTCTTGGATGATGATGTACCCATGCGATATGCTTGTGTCTCAGCGAAATTTTTTAGTTTATTAGGTAGTTTCTATTTTATATTTCAGTTTAGAGTTTAGTATGTTTCTATTTTTGTTCTTTGTTTTAATCTATATAAGGAGACTACGTCTCCATTTGTAATCATCCAATCTTGAATATCAATAATATTTACATGGTATCAGAGCGGGTGACGCGCCTTTAAAAAAAAAATTTGTGCCCTAGTTACCTGGAATTATTTCCAGAATTTTTTTGAACGATTTTTTATGAAAAATCGTGCTATATTTTCGAAGATTTTTTGAAGAGCCAAAATTTTGAATTTTTTTTCGAAACTTCTGTGTGGCTCCTGCAAAAATTTTCAGGGTTTTCGATTTGTAATTTTCGTGGGCATTTTTTCTGAAAGAATTCGAAGGAGATTTTGAAGGCGTTTTCTTGAATTGTCTTCCTTGCCCGCGTGTTTTGAAAACTGGCAATCTCGCATTTGCAATCTCCTCTTGTGACGGGATTCTTCTTGCTTTGGCGTCTGCGACTTGATTTTGCACGCGTTTCTGGCGCACGATTTCCAGATTTTATGTGCGTGTTTATGCACGTGTTTCATTCCTGTAGCTCGTTTTTTTGGTGTGTTTTTAGACACGTTTCTGGCTGCGTTTTCTTCATGCTTTGTGCTCGCTTTTTTAGCTTTTTATGATCAGTCTTGTCTTCATTTACGTCGCCCAGATCTTTGCATTATTTTTGTGCTGTGATTTCTTGCAAGTTCGAGCTAGTTTTCTGTGACTTCTTCTAGCTTTCATGGCGGCCAAGGTTTTTTGAACAGTCGTCTAGGGTTTTGACCTGTTTTTTGAAGGCGGAATTTTTTTTCTATTCCAAATTCTTGGTGGGTTTTTCGAGAGCTCAACTGGGTTGGTCTCCGTTTTTTCTGGGTGCATTGTTTTTCATGCCTTGATTTTTGGGCCGACAGATTTGTCTTGAATTTTGTGCCAACTGATTGTCCAGTGTTTTGCCAGCTGATCACAACGTTACCTCGTTTTTTTGTGCTTTGGAAAATGGGAGGGATGGCAACTTTGTCCAATGTTATGTTGGAAAGTTCGCAGAGGTTTAATGGCAAGAATTACAACACGTGGAAGCATAGTATGCTTACCATCTTTGCGTACTGGTGTCTGGATGTGCTTGTTCTTGGTACAAAAGTTTGTCCCACTGTTGCTGGGAAGGATCAAGACAAGTATGATGAAGGTAATAGGGAGGTAGTCATGTTGCTCAAGTTATCAGTCACAGATGAGATGCTTCCAAAGGTGCCATCTGGCAAGTCTGCTGTGGAGATATGGAAACATATGAAAGATCTCCATGAAACGTCGGATAAAAGACGAGCTTTCTTTCTGAAGAACATGTTTTCGATGATGATGGATGAGAAGATGTCCTTGCAGGAGCATCTTATGAAGATAAAGGATATACGTGATCAACTGGAGGCCATTGGTCGCAAGATGGAAGAGGAGGATATGGTAGTGATTACATTGAAGAGTCTACCACGATCCTACGAACATTTTATTGAGACGCTCAACATTACCTCCACTAATGTTGACTTGAAGTTTGATGAGTTGTGCAATAAGTTATTGCAGCAAGCTAGGTGGAGACAACAATTTGGTAGCAACAGTGATATGGTCAGTGCAGAACAAGCCTTTGTTTCCAAGGACAAAGGCAAAGGCGAGTCCACTCAGCAGAAAGGACAACGCACATCTGAGGAGGGTTCCAAGAAGAGTATCACCTGTCACTATTGTGGGAAGCTTGGTCACATCCAGAGGTTCTGCAGAAAGCAGTTGGCTAATCAAAAGTCCAACCAAGAACAGTCTTAGCAGCAGGCTCATGTAGCAGAGCATTCTGAGGAGAAGGCGAAGGAGTCAGCCTTCTATGCATTTTAAATTTTTTCTATGTTTAGTTAAAACGATGACCATTAAGGGAGGGTATTAGAGTAATTAATAATGGTCATCTTTAGTTTATTAGGTAGTTTCTATTTTATACGTTAGTTTAGAGTTTAGTATGTTTCTATTTTCGTTCTTTGTTTTTCTCTATATAAGGAGACTATGTCTCCATTTGTAATCATCCAATCTTGAATATCAATAATATTTACAGTGTGTATATTCAAGTGAGGGATTTATTATTAATGTTTTCTTGAAGCATTCTAGACTATATGTTTTGTCGTCAAGCTCATTAACAAAGAGGAACAGTTAATTAAAGAGATACATGGTTATGTTCTAGTTTGACCTTAGCTAAGATATTAATAGATTGGATTGCTCTATTAGTTGTTTGTGCAGGGCATGATTGATACCTTTTTGCATTATGAAAATAGCATTTCTTGCCAACCATGACTTACTTGTATTCAGCAGTACAATGACTGTAGCATGCCAACTTTTCCTATGGTGTCCTTGTATACTAAACAAGTTGTCTAATGTATAAATAAGATAATCCTTGATTTTGGCTTTGACTATGAAGATGTAGAGATTTGCAATAGGGGATATGTATTTTGTAGATTTTATGATCATGATTCATCATTGGCCTATTCCTTGGTTAGACTTATACTTTGATGGGGGATTTGAGGGCAACACCCCAACGAAGTTGAAGGGCAGTGCCCCTCGTGAGGGTCTGGGGGTAGCGCTGGGGGCAACACCTTGGGCACGCTCCCTATTGTGATACAGGGCGGGGTCGAGGGCTCGATCTAGGGGTGGAACCCTCATCATCAAGGCCAAATGAAGACCTTCAAAATCACATGGACCTTCATTGTGCACACCATTTCATATTTATTTGTAAATCCTAGATGTGCATGTCATAAACCAAACAAGCATTGAAAGTTGCAAGTCTTTTTTAAAAAGTAACTAAAATGGCCAAGTCTACTCTACAAGGCTCACCTAGAATTGGTGCCTAGGCGAGTCTGGTGAGTATTTGGCAGTCGAGGCTCCCAGACTTGTCGAGGGTCACTTGTTGAGTCTAGACTAGTCCTAGCGATTCTTGTAACACAACTATTTATACACAATTTTGGTTTATGCTACTAACTTTCATGTTGAATTGTTTTTGTTACAACTATTTTTTGGATTTCGAATATATACACGACCAAATTGTAGCAATGGAAATAACAAACATACAACCAAGGATTAGTACTATGAAATTCATTAATTCCCAATACAACAAAGGTAATTGCTATTTATAGTAAGTCTATTTTAGTTAATTGGTCCTAGACCCATATTGCTTCAGTAGTGTTATTCCTTAGTTAATTGGTCCGAGAAATGCTTAGTAGAGGCAACTTTGAGAGTGTAATGTCCCCGTTTTTAGCACTGCACTTCTCAGTGATTGATGGCCTATCCCCAGGGTGCTGTTGGCTAGTCAGAGGCAGAATTAGGGTTTTCGACTGTTTGGCGGGTTCTCTTGAAGATTCAGGGTTTTGTTTGTTGGAGTTTGGGTGTTCGGATTCTGGATTCCTTCTGGGTTTTCAGAGAGCTTCGCAATGGTGGCGCATGCATTGCATTCCGAGCAACTTTCCGAATTTACTATTTTTAGTAAATTCTATTTTTGGCAGTGGTCCAGTCAGCACCAGCTCAGTCAAATTTCCTCTTCTGGTAGTTCATTGGGTAATTCTGAATTTTGGCGTAAGGGGTTCATTTTGGAGGAATAAGTATTTTAAAGACAATAATGTTTTATTTTATGAAATAACCCCTTGTCCTAGTATTATGACTTTAAGTTGTTTTAAAGAAGGGGACCTTGAGGGGTATTGTCTCATGAAGGAAATATTTTATATTTCTAAAGTCAAAAAATATTACTTGGAGAAAAGGACGCCTTTTTATGAAGGAAAAGATTTTAAAATAAAGAAATATTAACTTCATGAAAGGGGGCGCCCAAATTGGAGGGAAAAGAAGATAGTTACAAAATTGAAAATTAGGGTTTCTTTCTAGAAGCTTCCGGAGGGTCCTCTCAAAATTATAAAAGGGAGCTTTGGGTCTTCATTTAGACATCTTATGACTTCTATATTGTTATGCTGCCGAAATGGTAACAGGATTGCTTCGAGGAATGAATGCCTCCTAGCCTTGGCTCGACTTCGTGCTTGAGAGATAGCACCTAGTGGAGAGGTTTGCTTGTTTGAGTGACATTTTGTAGTGAGGTTTGCATTTGTAGTTTGGGTTTACTTATGTAGTTCAGTTTATTGCATTTTATGTCATTTTCTGAAGTTGCTGATAACAAGGCTGAATCTATAGTTTCACTCATAAATCAAAAAGTACAAAAAGAGTTGTTCTGGGTATTGTCTTATTGGTTTTCTCTGTTGGAAGAGACCCTTCATGAATATTTGCAGATTTTAATACGAAGTTTATGATTTTATAAAGCAAATTCGTCATTCCTTGTAGGGCGCCCTTTCTGGAGTGCTTTGGGATCCGTGCCATTAATTAATAGCCACTTTTAGCTGTCCTTTCTCATAACTAAACTAGGCGCCATCTTTTTATAGGTCCATTGCATCAAATTTGAAGTCTTTTGGGTCTGTTTTGAGTGATATATGAGCATTTTAGTGAGTCTAAGGGGTGCTGGTTTAGTCATTCATGTTGCTGGTCTGTCAGACCAGACTTGGAAAAATTGCATTTTAGTGTGGCTAGAGTGCTAAATAGTCATATTAGACCATGTGGAGGACATAATTATCATTGCAGCAAATTGAAGAGATCTAATCCGTGTTTTTGCAGGCATTCTCCATCATATTGTAAGCTGCACAGTAGTACTGTCAGCATTTCTTCATTCTGGCTCTTTCTGTTTTGGTAATTGCCCACTGCATAAGTGGAAGAGGCTGGCTTGCCGCCTATCTATAGTTGAATTGCATTGTAATATCTTCCATCTCTGCCCTATGGTAGCTCCATTCCCACTCTGGGTTTGAAAGCACATTCTGGGTGTTGAGTTTATTTTGAAGTTGCATTTGTATTTCTTTAAATCTCCACCATATGGTCACCTCATTCCATTTTGGTTTGGGTAGCACATACTTGGTGTTGAGTTACTTTCAGTTGCAGTTTTGATTTATTGTACTGACGATCCTCTTGCCATATGACAGCCTCTCTCTTGTTGAGATTGAGTGCGCATTCTTGGCAAAGAGTTATATTGTAACTGCTGGTTTGATTTATCTAACCCTAACGGGTGTGTTGCATTGCTGATTGTAATTTGAGAATTGAAAAAATTTGGTCCGGTTCATTACAGAGAGTAATCAAGGATACATGGGTCGAAACAGTTGTGTCCATCATTTTTGATGGATGGAAAGATTGCAAAAATAGACTGTTGATCAATGTTATGGTAGTGTCCCCTAAAGGGGTGATGTTTTTCAAGGCTGTTAATTGTGAAGGGAAAATAAAAGACGCAAGTTTTATTGCCAATATCCTTATATAAGCCATTGAAATGGTGGGGGCTGAAAGTGTTGTCCAAGTCATAATGGACAATGCTAAAATTTGTAGGGCAGCTGTGGCTATAGTGGAGGCTAGATATGGTCACATATTTTGGACACCATGTGCAGTCCACTCACTCAATTTGATAATGCAAAAGATTGGCACACAAATTGAGTGGGTCAAACAAATCTACATGGAGGGCGAGGAGATCCAAATGTTTGTGACAAATCATCATATGTCACAAGCCATCTTCAAGATCTTCTCCAAGTTGAAGTTGTTGAAGGTAATTTAAATTTGTTTTTTTAGAATAATTTTTTGTAATGTCCCCTTCTCAAGCCTGACATTTCTAGTGACCGTTAGCCTTTCTTGGGAACCCGAAGGCTAGTCGGAAGTTAAAATTAGGGTTTCCTAATTTTGAGGAGGTCATTGCTCAGAGATGGTGGATTCAATGGCGGATTCCTTCTGGGTTTTCAGAGGGCTTCGCAGTGGTATGATCATTTCGGCATTCGGAGCACTTTTTGGAATTTACTATTTTTAGTAAATTCTATTTTTGGCAGCTTTCCAGATGAGCTCAGGTTGGTTGACTTTCGGCTTCAGATTGATTAGTTGACTTCATCAGTATCGGCTTCAGGGCACTTTCGGAGAAATAAGTTAAGTCATTTAAATTAAAAAGTCACGTTTTAATTATTATATTTTAACGTTGACCCTTGGCTTAGAGTTAATGACTTAAGGTTGTTTTAAAAAGGTGGTCATTTGAGGGTGGCGCCTCATTAATGAATATTTTAATTATTCTAAAGTCTGAGCAAGCTTGTTGAGCGCATTAATTAAAGTATGATATTTATTAAAAATATCAAATCAAAAGCTTGAAGGCAAAAGTACGGCCATCATTGAGGAGGATGGGTTTTGACCTAAAAACAGATTTTAGGGTTTTGCGAAGTCAACGGAAGGATTATAAAGAGGAGTCTTAGTGCATCATTCTTGATCTTTGGACTATGCTAATGTTATGCTGCCGAAATGGTTGCGGGAATTCTTCGAGGAATGAATGCCTCCTAGTCTGGGCTCGACTTCATGCTTGAAAGATAGCATCCAGTGGAGATTTTAGCATGCTTATGAGTGATTCAATCATTTGTAAGTTTGCCTTTGTTTTTGTGCATTGTAATCATCATTGTAATTAGTTAGATCTGATTTCAGCATATTAGAGGTATTTCTAAAAGTGCAGATTAGCTACAGCAGATCCACGTTTATATTCATAACTCAAAAAATACAAAAGAGTTAGTTCTGGGTATTGCATTGATAGTAGTGTCAAGGAAGGGCGAATATTTGTCTCCAATCTTAGATTTTATTGTTGTGTATTTAATTTTTAAAGTCAAATCGAATTCTTCAGCTGGGGCCGTACTTTCTCATGCATTGGGAATTGTGCATTTAATTATTTGGAATGTTTAGAGTCTGTTTCTTCATATCATCTTGAGCGCCATTTTGTTGGGAGTCTTGTGGTTTAAGAATCAGGTCATTTGAGCGAGTGGATAGGGAGTTGTGAGCATTTGAAGGTTTTCTTAAGCTGCTGTTTTTATGAGCATAATACAGATTTGTAAAAAGAACA
Source organism: Sequoia sempervirens (assembly GCA_007258455.2). NCBI lineage: Eukaryota > Viridiplantae > Streptophyta > Pinopsida > Cupressales > Cupressaceae > Sequoia > Sequoia sempervirens. The sequence goes on along the minus strand of VDFB02181120.1, from coordinate 206,975 downwards.
GAAAACAGAATTAATATTTCCGACTCATTGTGGGAAGTTGATGTGGCCTCTTGAATCAAATCAAGGGAATGATTATTGCATTGTAATTGGTGATTATTTCTAGTTCTAATCTCTTGACAAGCATATGCTCTTCATTCTGTAAACTGACAGTAGTACTGGCAGTATTTATTGAGCTTTCCAAAATCTATGTTGTAATGCTTTATTTCCTTCGAAGTTATTGTAATAGTTAAGTCTCCGCCCTATGGTAGCTACTTTCCCATCTTGGGTCAGCAAGCACATTCTGGGTGTCGAGCTCTTTCCTGTTTTCAGCATTTCATTTCAAGCTTTGTTTCCTGTAATCACTCCGTCATATGGTCGCCCCTCACTCCGCATTGGATTGGGTAGCACATACTTGACGTCGAGTTCCTTTCTGTACTTAGCGTAGAGGACCCTCTGACCAATGCTCACCATCATCGGTGCCATTCTGGTTAGAGTTTCAGCATAAGCAATTTCATTTAGATCCTCTGACCAATGCTCGCCATCATCGGCGCCATTCAGGTTAGAGTTGCTTTCCTGCACGTTTTGGTTTATCCATCTAACCTTAACGGGTGCACTGTTTGTAATTGGAAATCTGTTATTTGAAAAACGAAAAAATTTGGCTCGGATTATTCCATTTTTTAATTTTGTAATTTTACTTTTTCATTGCTGATTTGTGACATGTATTTTCTTACCATGTTAGGTTGCCGAAACTCGATTTGCATCTCACACAATCGTCTTAAGATGACTTGTGAAGGTCCGAGAGGCCTTGGGTTCTATGGTCATCAACAACTTTTGGAGTGTATGGAGGCATTCAAGCACAAAAAGAGCCCAAAAAGTAAAAGCAATGATCTTAGATGATGAGTGGTGGGTTCGTGTGGAATATGTTATAAATTTCATTGAGTCCATTATGAGCATGATTAGGTATGTTGATACCAATCGCCCATGTTTGGGTGAAATTTAGGATGGCATGGATTCCATGGTGGAGAAAATAAGAACAATAATAGATGCCAAGGAACATAACCCAACGGAAGCATTTTTCAAAAATGTGTAAAAGATTATTGTTGACCATTGGAACAAGATGACCACTCCTTTATATCTCTTAACATTTTCTTTCTCACCAAAGTATTATAGAAAAGAGGTACTTTCGTTGCTGAGGAAGGTGTCATGTCCCCAAAATTGTAACACATTGAAATGGAAATAAAAGCGAAAATAAATAAAGAAATATATATAAACAATTTTATTATCAAGATACTATTATTCAAACATTATTATAATTATAATTATAATTATGGAGGATAATATTATAATTATAAATGATTATATAATATTGTCATTACCCAAAATTATAATTATTATAAATATTAATGGGAAATACATAATATATATCAATATAAAAGATGGCCATCTAAATCACAACTATCATATGAAATGAAATGATTAATATTAAATCATAATAGCAAAATAATATTCACAAGAAAAACAATATAAAATAATATTAATAAATATATATATTAAACAATAAATATTTGAATAGAATATACCACAGCAATCCTAAAAGTATCAATTATCCCTAATGCAGTGATTCCTAACAAAATCTTTAAAGCAGCGATTGACCCCTATGAATAAGACAAAGGGATGCTGGCTTGTGAATAAGACAAAATTCCTAATAAAAGTAGAAAGGCAGCGATGAATATCAAGACAGCGCTTTAACATATATCCCAGCGATTATAATTAGGCATCGTTTCCATTACTAAAAGGCAACGATTAAGATAGAAAAAAGGCAGTGATCCCATAAATAATAGATTAAAATGAATTATCAGCGATTAGTTGTGTTGTTTCAAAAAGATACAATCTTGCAAAAAGATGTGCCTCCTCATCTAAAGGGGAAGGTATAAATAACATTTAAGGACGAAGAATGAGAAATAAGTCTGGATTTCGGGTAATAGCAGCAGATACATGAATATAATACTCAGATTTAAAAGAAGAAAATGATGGGAAAGAAAAGAGTATGAGATATCTGCTGAAGAAAGACACTGTTACATGTATAAACAGAATTGGGAAGTAAGTAATGTCATATGTTGAACGAAGGATAGTAAGTAAGAATAATAAGTATAATAATAATTCAAATCCCAGTTGAGACTTATTTAGGTATGTTATAATTTATAAATCTATCTAAATATATCATGATAGTTAATCAAAATGACAAGTATATATATATTCAGATATATATTATGATAATTGGCAAATAGGATGTGCACATAATATATTTTTAGCATAATATGATTTATGAATCTATTGGAATATATTAGAATGGAAAGTAAGTGAATATGATTATATAGATGTGTATGTATGTAAATAAATATGTACCTACATATGTATATATTAAGGCAAATGTAATTATTGTAAATCAATCAAGAATAATCATGTACATATATATCTTTATATTGATGTAATAATGATGCTTGCAGCAATTATGGAGCCTTATAAATAATTATGATGCTTAATATAATTATGGATAATAGATTCTTATTTGTTGAGTTACACTAATGATATCTTTTGAGTGCAAAGAAACAAGAATGGGTCAACTCAAATTTGAAATACTGTTTGACTACCTTGGGCGCCCTTCTAGATGCTTCTGGAAGATGCTTGGCAAGTCTATTTAAGGAGGCCTCTTCTCTTCATTTGATCATCTCATATCTTCAGTAAAGTTATGCTGCCGAAATGGTGACAGATTTGCTTCGAGGAAAGCACACCTCCTAGCTTGGCTCATCTTCTTGCTTGAAAGGAGGTAGATTGTAGTTGAGTTGGTTTCAGCATTGCATTTGAGTTCCTAGCATATTAGTTCAGTTTCTTTGCATTTAGTCATGTTTTTGAAGTTGCTGAATATCATAGCTGATTGTAAGATTTGCTCATATCTCATGAAATAAAATAGTATCGTTCTGGGCATTGTTTTTATCTCTTTCCCTACTTGGGGTGACCATTCTTGCAAGTTTGTGGATTTTTTGGTGTAGGTTTGGAATTTTCAAAGCAAAATCGCCCTTGCAGCAGGCCGTACCATTTGTCTGAGCTTTGGTTTTCGTGCAAAAAATAAATAAAGGTTATTTGGGAAGGTTTCAGTGTCTTAACTTGGGCACCATCATCCTTAGAGCATCTTGCATTTGATATTTCGTTATTTGAGTGAGTTATGAGCTAGATACATGCATTTAGGTGAGTTATGCAATTGCTGGTTGCTTCATTTCAGTCGCTGGTCTGTCATATCAGTCTTAGATAAATGCTGTAAGAACCCTGGTGGTTCTCAACCCCGATACTCTACTGAAATACTGAGTTTTGATAGTTTTGTGTATTTTGTATTTTTTTTGTGTTTTGAAGGTTTTCAGACAAATAGCTAAAAGCTGCGATTTCACTAATAAATTGCTAGAAAATTCAAAATAAATTGAAATGCAAAGAACAAGCTCAAATCTTGATCATATATCATAGGCGCTTCATTATTATTATTTTTTTTGAGCTTTTACAATGCTAAAAGATTGAACAAGTATATATAAGACGCGTTTTAATTCAAAAACCTGATTTCCTTTGCCAGGCGCCAAAAGAACAGAGAAAGAATGTTCAGATGAATGAATAGATGAATCTCCAGCCTCAGAATCGATGCAGAAGCTCTCAGTAACCTAGCCGCCCAAGACCCCTTTGCCAGAAACTGGTAAAAGAAGGCGTATCTCTCTGGAAGGAAAAGTACGGCCCTGCTGGTACAACAGTACGGCCTGTACAGCAGCAACACAAGAATATAGTACGGCCTCCAAATAAATGTCAGATCAAAAAATAGAACCTCTGATGGTGCGCCTCAACTGCTAGATGAATAATCTCTGCTAACTCTGAATGTATAACTCAATGATCTCAATCTATAACTTCTGAATGAAGTCACCTAGATGCAAGCTTAAACTGGTATTTCACAGTCTCAGTCTGCCAAATTCCTGAAGAGGTATCGTTCTCCAGAAACGCTTCGTCTGCCAGAAACCCTAGGGTTTGCAAACTCCAATGCTCAGAGCAAAATAAGACAAATTAGAATATCATCACATAATGGTTCGATTTGTCTTGAAGAGAAATATATACTGCCTTTGAGAAATTCGACCCACAGCTCTTTTTAAATAATCATTTAATAAAATGATTTAATTCGCCTTTTTGAACTTAGGAGAAATAATAATAATTAAATGACGCCTCATTAATGAATAAATAATTATTCATTATGTCAAAATAAATCACTTTATTATAAAGTATTAAAATACTTTATAATATATCATTTAATCATTAATATTTAAATATATTAATAAAGTGACTTTAATATAAAGTCAAAATATTAAATATTTAATAAATCATTAAATACTCCTTATTTCTCCGTCTGATCATCAAACTGCAGAACGGGGTCGACTCTGAGCTGAATAGTTGAACCAGGTGCCCGACCCAAAATAGCAGCTTCCGCCTGACCTAACTTTCTAAAAATAGAAAGTTCCTGAAAATGCACTCTGGAAGATTCTGCGAAGGCCCAACCTGAAACAACTGCAAAACTGGGGCTACCAAACACTGAGTAACTGCCCCAGAGGATCCTCTGCACACAACTGTCAGCCTACGAGGATCAGAATGATAGGCTCACTCCTCGACAAACAATGTCAGCTAAAACGGGGACATTACAAATGCATCTTTGTGAGGAGTTTGAGTCTGGAGAGTCTTGTTAAGCATTGAGGAAGTCATATATATTATTGCAGCATTGAAGAACTTATAATTTTGGGCTCTGGCAAGCATTTTATCAAATTGTAAGCTGATTAGTAGTACTATTAGCAATTCTCCTTTCTCTCTTTCACTTACTTTATTGTACTTCCCATTGAATAAGTGGAAGAGGTTGGCTTGCCGCCTATTTACTTTCAGTTAATAGTTCATAGGGACCCTCTGACCATATGCTCGCCATCACTCGGCGCCATCCTGGTTAGAGTTACTTTCAGCTCATCTTGCATAAGACCCTCTGACCATATGCTTGTCTATCCTAGACACATTCTTGGTTAGAGTTCTCTTCCAGTTCTGCATCTGCATCAGATCCTCTGACCATATGCTCACACCTTGCCCAACATCGGGATCCTGGTGTACATCCTTGGTTAGAGTTGCTTCTGCATCGTTTTGGTTTTAGAGCTAACCTTAACGGGTGCATGTTGATTATAATTGTAATTGGAAAAACAAAAAAAAAATTAGTCCGGTTCATTACACCCTGGGACAGTTAGCGGATGTCTTGGCCATACCGGGTATTGCTAGTCGTCCCCTAAGTCCCCGGAATCTGCAAAAAACCTCCCCTGGAAGTTTTAGAAACTTTGTGTGAAAAAGGGACGGCTAGGGGACTTTTTCTGGCCATCCTCGCGTCCCCGTTTTGTCCCCGGTATAGGTACGAGCCAAAAAAGGCAGGGGATGCGTCCCCGTGGAGCATAGGTTTTTGCTAGTTGTACCTAATGTACCAACAACACTAATCTCTGTTTCTGTCCTACAACAGTATATTATGTCTTATTAGTTTGGTCTACATTGATTCTAAGGAGAAATAAGAATGGTTTTAGTAGTATTTCAGTTTGGTTGTGTTGGTGTGCATTTGGGTAGTGGCTACAGTTGTGTGGATGGTGGTTAATATCAGTGTGTCAGTCTCATTTTTGTGGTAGTAGTGTTTTAATCAACATATATTCATCTTTGTTCAGCATTGCAGAGTTCCATTTACACCATTGTGAGCTTATATTCCCTTGTTATATGGATTTATGAACTAATTCATTGTGTTACAGCAGTGTTTATCTATGATCAGACTTGATATTATAGTTGATTGCAGAAGTTTCTTATCTTTGTCATATTGTAACGCATTTTCTAAATACTTTGTAAACTTTGGATGGTAATATTGTCGAAGGGTTATCATTTATATGCATTTCATACTGTAGGATTGGTCATTTTATCAACAATTATGATAGCATTATCATACAACCTGTTTTGGCATTGAACAAGTTGACATTATCAACCATTTTGGTTTGAGTCAATCCTTCACATTCTGCCAGTTGCTTGCTTGCATTCATGTAGACTGCTGAAGGAGTGTTGATTAGATTAGCGCAAACGCTTGCATATTTTGGTCAGCTTGCCGCCATTCATCTTCTTGCATACATCGTAGATAGTGTCTCGTTGAAGCATTGTATGTTCTCACCTTGCCACTCTCAGATTTGGGTGATCAGAAAGTGTGGAGGCATTAAATATGCATTTCTATATTTCCAAAAACAAGAAGGGTGGGGTGGGCTGTTACAACCTATGTGCTGGTTTTTTCCAATGGTATGTATGTTTTGCTCAAAAACTATATTTTTTCCTCGTGCATGAAAATAAAATGAATGTACTTTTAGGGTGAAAGAGGTCATTTTAAATGTATTTGTTTGAACTCTTTATGTTTTTTTTTTTTCCTTTTTTTTTGGTTTTAAATTTTTCTTGTCATGGTTGAGTCTTACCTAGAGGACTCGTTGAGTTTGACTAACTTGTTGGGTACCTGATTCATGAATCCTCAAACTTGTTTGATGTCACTTGCGTCAAGACTCGTTAGTGTATTCTAGGCGAGTCTTGTGACTATGTCTAGGAGTAAGAGGATGGTTAGTGTATTCTGCAAGAGAGTCTCAAGATGAATGCTTTTATTGTTGCTTTGAAATTACATTAGCCTCCAAAGTAGAACTGATATCTTTATTCCTAATGAATTCTACATCATCCTCATTATGGCTGTCTTGTGAACAATGTTAGAATAAAAATGTTGAATTCACAATAATGTCATCGTGATATTTTTTGTGAACAAAAGTTTATTATTTCTTGTCATGGAAACAGGTTCATATATCCAGCTTAAAGTCACAGTATTGGAATGAGAATCAACTTAAATGTATGCTAAAGGACATCTACTTCCCATATATTCAGGTATGGCTTATTTTTGGTTACGACATCCATTATTTTTTTGTATTTCTAATTCTCATATAGGAAGATGAATATGTTGTTAAGCATCTGATTAGCTTTAGTCTATAGTTACAGAGATGCCAGTAGATCTCTTGAAGGATACCCTAATTGCAGTGTTATCATCACCCTTGAAATTCATATGTGATTTTGGTATGGTAATTTAGAAATATAGTGTTTCATCATGTCCCACAGATGTTTTCCCATTGTCACTACCTTACCATTAGTTATTGTCCTCAATGCATAATATAGCAATTTACCATGGTCCACAGTCACACATCTTTTCCAACTAGTGACATACATTTTACCAGTCCAGCTAGCTGAATTTTAATGTGCAGCCAAATTTCATTTGATTAAACTATGTATGTCTTTAATAGTTTTCATAAATAGTCAATTGCAAATAGATTTTCAACGATAAACCTATTGGCATTCAAATCTTCCTCATTCTGCAGATTACCTCCTAAGGTTGTGCAGGAAATTAACCTTTTTTTTTTCTGACTATCAGCCTGATATGTGGTGAAAGCCATTGTAAGGACCCTGTCTAGTTCTGACCCTAATTGCAGTGTTATCATCACCCTTGAAATTCATATGTGATTTTGGTATGGTAATTTAGAAATATAGTGTTTCATCATGTCCCACAGATGTTTTCCCATTGTCACTACCTTGCCATTAGTTATTGTCCTCAATGCATAATATAGCAATTTACCATGGTCCACAGTCACACATCTTTTCCAACTAGTGACATATACAATTTTACCAGTCCAGCTAGCTGAATTTTAATGTGCAGCCAAATTTCATTTGATTAAACTATGTATGTCTTTAATAGTTTTCATAAATAGTCAATTGCAAATAGATTTTCAACGATAAACATATTGGCATTCAAATCTTCCTCATTCTGTAGATTATCTCCTAAGGTTGTGCAGGAAATTAACCTTTTTTTTTCTGACTATCAGCCTGATATGTGGTGAAAGCCATTGTAAGGACCTTGTCTAGTTCTGATCCGATTTTTCACTCGCTGTCCTCAATTTTCTGATTTGGGTTTTAGAAGTTTTGCTTGGAGTTTTGATGTTTGGTTTTCATAAGTGTTTTTGCTATGATATGATGATAGAAAGATAGCAATATGAGATTCAAAAAACACTGATAGATGACTGAAATGAAGTAAACCAGCAAGATCACATCTTAAGATTTGAAACATAAAATTGCTTAATACATTAGAATATACCCAGATGATGAAACTTGACAACTTTATTGAATGTTGATGGCTGATTACAAACAGATCAGGTCCGATTTTTGTTCCAGACTTATACATGCATGCAATGATGGTCAAAATGTGGTCCAAACCTTCAAACAATGATACGCAAATGATGTAATGTTGTCCTCCTTTGCTGGCAACCCAAGGAAAGATTAATCCTTATGAAGAAATGGAGTCAAACCCAACAAAATATGACTGATATAAAATCTGGAGCTGCTGATATGAAAATTGAAAGCAAAACCCTTGTCAATATAATTTCAAATCTTTACAAATGCCACACAACTATGCCCTAGAATGAGGCGACTAGGGTTTGGAGTGAACATATGACCTTGCAACCACAAAATATGCCCAACAAACCCTCAGATCTATGACTGTAGTAAAATGTAGAGGTCTTATATAAAAATCAGAATATCAAAATATTTTGTTGGCCACCAAAAACACCTCCAAAAGCTGGCCGCTCAACCTACAAACCCTTGTACGATTTTATTTGATGAAAATATGACCAAATAACACCCAGACCTGAATAATATGGCTTTGAATCTGAATTATTTCTTCAAGCCCTCGCTGATTATTCTTTCTTCCTTGAAACCCTAGTTGTTTGAAGCTTCCAATCTCGTGAAATACTTGCAAATAAGTTCAATAATGGATCTTAGTTGAATCCATCTCTCATGGTGGAATAGGTTTTCGTCCAAACCACTAATTTCTAAGGGTTTTCATCCTCAAAAATAGTGTTACACCCCGATTGTATAGCTACTATTCATAGGATGTACATTGTAAATGTTGAATCTTTCTGTTGAATAAATTGAATTGTTCTTGTGATCAATTGGATGTATCCTAAATGATTGTCTCTTTATCTGATGCTTCTATTGATGTAAATCTTGAATGAAATTAGCATATTGAGTTATGAAATAATGTTGTTCTAACTTTCTACGATGCTTAATGTATATTGCTTTGGTCTTGAGCAAATAACTTCCATTACCATGTCATGATTTGCAGGAAACAGGTTTGTACCTCGAGACAGAGGAGAGATATCACTCGGGGAAGAACTTGGTCGGGTAAACAGTAATGGATACCAACTGAACATACACACACAAACCTTAGAACTGTGTAAGCTAAGTCATTGTTCTGGTTAAAGGTAAGTCATCCGTAGGTTTGACTAGTATCATTAGGAGTCGTGTCTTCTTCTGAATATGTAAACAAGTGATGCTTGCCAGTATAACCTTATAAATGATAAGTTCTGGTTAGAGGTGGATATGTGTATTTGTACATACGAATACGATATGTACAAGTACCCATAAGTACATTCATGTCGATACAAACGTATTAAGCAGATGGATATGCCATACGTATGTGTCGATATAAATGTATTTATGGATACTTATACATGTAGTATATATACAGATATATATACAAGTATACATACCCACGGCTAACGAGATAAATGAATTATATATTGTAATGATATCTTGCCTCTGAAATTATACGAATACATATATATTAATTTACATGTTTAACGTATAATGTAAATGAATATATGTGTATTAGTATAAAGATAAGTATTTCAATATATTTAGTATTATATTAAAATATTAATATAATATAGTTTAAAATGTATATAATATTATTTAAATTGATATTTTAAATAATTATACATAAACTATATTATATAAGTATTTTAATAGAGTATACCAAATATATTAACAAAATCAAATGAAAAGAAAGTTAAACATTTGAAACACTTTTATAAAAGGCGAATGTAAATCATAAAGAAAATGGAAATTCGCGAATTTCTCTAAATCGCGGATTTCTCTAATGAATCCGTTGAAATTCAATTCTGAGCTTTAGCAAATGCAACATATTTATTTTGAAAACGTCATTTAAATATTGAAGATTTACAAAGTCGAAATAAAGAAGAAAAAACGCGAAAATGAAATAAGGAAAATGAAAAACGCGCAGGTAACCCGCGCGACTAGGGCCAGACGTCTGAAAATGGCCGATTTATCTCTTGCTTGGTGAATAAAATGAAATCTGTACGCCATTTGAGCAAGGAAGAAGTCAGAAATGAAACTTGGCATTTAACCTAACTGTAAAAACGCGCCAGTTGAAAGTTGTCACAGTTTTAACAGTCTGAAACAAATTCGAATTAAAATGAACTTCTTGCTGTCAAACATGGAGGTCGAAACCCTCACCAATTTGATACACGTTTTTAGTTTGAAATATTCTTCAACCTGCTGGCAGTCCTGGCGCCATAGAAGGTGGAAATCAGTTTTAAAATGAACCTATAAATATACCTGCGTTTGGCATTCTTTCTCACACGAATTTGCAGTCAGTTTCTTGAGCATTTTAAAGCTAAAAAGGAATTCGCCATAGTAGAAGAACTGCTAAGTTATTTTGTTAATATAAGAAGGCAGAAGTTGAAATTACTGGTAATCTTTGAATAGAAGAGGAGCAATCAGGAATTGTCTTTACTGTGTTGAGTAATTGGTTTTAAGAATCCAAGCTGAAAGTGATCTGAGTAGAGGCCAGTGAAGGAGCTATCTTCCAAACTTGTGGAAAGCTAAATCAGGCATGCTAAACTCTTACTTTTTATATTAATCCGATGATTCTCTGAATTATAGTCATGGCTGGAAAGAAATGAGTATGATTATCTCAAGATTGAACTAAAAAGAATAATAGTTTCTTAACCATTATCATGAATATAGTCTTGTCATGGCTTTTGTTTGGCTTTTGTTGTCAATGGTGTACACTTTACATTAGTTAATGGAAAGCAATCTGCATTGTGTATAAGTGGCTCTATATAATGAGCATATGCTTGTGTTTAAATATTAGATACTAGGGTTGAGTCAAGAATATTTGCAAGATATACTCTACAACTTAATACAAACAACTTAATTAAGTTATTGTATCCCTAGGATGAATATATCCTGAATTAGGGCGTCTGTTGTAGTATCTTGTTTAATAGATTCATCATTCCAGTAGTAAAATGTTGTAGGAAGTCTAGGGTACGGACTACCCCGATAGACCAACCTACGCGTAGAATTAAGATAGCCTTAAGTCAAGTTGAACCTGGCTAGTGAATGTGACATAAGACCTATGTTCTTCGTTGAACGTAAACACTTTGGCCAAAGTAGTGTAAGGAACCATTTAGTTGTTGTACTACACTGTCAGTTCACCGTGATTCCGAAATACAACCTAGTTTGTGATTTGCCGTTAGCACGAAAGCTAGTTTTGTAGAATCACAGCACTATGTCCAGTTGGTAGTCATTAAAGGTTACCCAACCAATCTCTTCTTCGAAGGGAGGGCCGTTCATTGAAAAATGATCGTGCGGGGGACCGCATTATAAGTCCGTGGTTGGCGGAAAAACGCTCGAGTGATGTTTCTCCTCCACGAACACTCGACAGATGATCCAAAGCTTGATAGGACGAATTCCTGGACCTTCTTATTTCTATTGGTGTCAAAAGCCTACGGGCTATGTATGTATGTTTCTCTTCATGCTTTGTAATTTCATTTGAAATGAAATAGTTTAAAGATGCAAAAGATGATTCTTATTTATGTTTTGAAAAGAAAATTTTTAATCAAGATGGTATTGTTCTTACTTTTATGTATGAATTGTAAAGTTTTAAATTTATCGTACAAGTGTGTTCGTTACAAATAGTTGAACCTGCAATATACAGCTGAAAATGAAGAAATTCCAAGTTTTCCAAATCAACATAATGTCCCATGGAATGAATAGAAAAACTTTTTATATTGCCTATTCCACCACTTTTGGACCCCAAATCTCAATATTTGATTTTTAATGAATTTTTCCCTTCCATGAGGGGGTCGACCCACTTAGAGAGAGAATTAATTTAGTTTAATTTGCTTTTTCTTTATTCCCCCCTTATAAAGTTAATTTATGATTTTTTTTTGTTTGTTTTAAAAGTAACTTTAATATTTTATTTTCAAAAAGTGATTTTATAATAGTTTATTATTTTATTTAAGTCACTTTTAATTAGATTAATGAAAAATAAAGTAATCCTTTTGATTTAATTTTTGTGGACAACTTAATAAATAATTAATTTATTCTTGGCTGAAAATCGGGGACATTACAACCCTCCCATCCTGGAGATTGCTTGCCCACAAGCAATCACATATGCATGGCTGACTACTTTCACAAAATATTAGGATCCCATATCATTCTTGTATCACCATACATGCTCAACATGAAATGAGGGACATCTATCATCATAACATCCATAAGACTCACACATGCTTTCTCAAAGCTATTGGTGTAAAAGATAACAGCAATGTTAAAACTGAAAGTATGATTTAAACACTCATCTTGGGACTGCTTTTGCTGTCATAAACTGATGCAAAATCAACATTAATCAACCTCCAAGTGTTGTAGTGACAATCCAATGCACACAAATCTATGCAATCTAGTGCTCCACGGGGACTCGTCCCCTGCACTAGTACCCCCATCCCCGGCACAAAAATGTTTTGGGGACTCCTCGGAAACTTCCACCCGCTGTTGCATCTGACGGTGACTCAAACTTGAGCTCCAATTTTGATACTAACTTGCTAGTTGCATCTGTTAATTAGGGACAGCCATATATTTTTTATGTTTTTGTCATTTTATATTTGAAACGTGGAGCCCTTGGGCATTTTGTTATAATTCTTATTTAATATGTATGCACATTGACAATGAAAGCATTTGAATTTTGTTAATTTTTTTGTTGATTCTTATGTGAAATCTCAATTCAAGTCTAATGTTATGTATTAATCTTCTACAATGTCTATGATGAATGCTTTATCAATGTTATGATATGAATATTTGAATTTTCTCTGTACTTTTAAAATTTCCCTATTTTTTTATTAGCTGTCCACTAAAAAATGGCCCAAAAGTACCCCCATACCAAAAACTCGTCCCGCCGTCCCCAACCGTTCCCATCCCCGAAACTCCGTGGAGCATAGATGTAATCAATTCTACTCATCAATGTAAATTCTGAAAATTTCATGATTAGTAGTGTGAGACAGCCATCTCTCATCAATGCATGAGGTAGTGAATCGTGAATTAGGGCTAGAACATCCATGTCCACATGCTCATATCTATTCCATATGCCATAGTCCAAATGAAACCCAAACATTTGCAATTTAAAACCAAGGATTCCATGGTGGCAAGGTATCTCATCATGAGTCAACTCCTCAAGCTCTCCACGAATGAAAGGTTTCCAACCCAAATCTGCTCCAATTTTCTAAGTTTGATTTCTGATTTGACTTTGACCAACAAATGGGGAATTTGTTTTTTTGTTTGTTTTTGCTGTTTTATGAGTTTTTTGTGATATTGGTGGCTTTTTGTGTAGAAACCCTAGTTTCCCCTTTTTCTGTCTCTGATTATTTTTTTGAAGGTTTTCTGACGTTTTAGGTTTTTGTGTTGTTTTTGACATTTTTGCATAAATAAAGATGAAGGCGATTTTGCACATGAATGATGTAAATTCTAAACAAAATCATATAGCTCTGGAAATAGCCAAATCTATTGCAAATACTGAATCTTATTCATTAAATAATCTTCTAGAGACGATTACAGTATAACCCAGTTACATGCAAAGCAAAAGGCAAATAAATATTGAAACCTGGTTTTAGATGCAGCATTAAATGAAGGGTACGGCTGATGTAATCAATGACTTCCTCTTTTTTTTTTCTGGTACTCTGAATAAGATCTCCAAGTCTAGGCGCCTCCAGGGATGATAAGAGATGACCCTCAGGTTAGGCGTTACCTCCAGTACAAAGGACGGCTCCCTCTTCAATGGTACGGCCAGAAATCAGAATAGTACGGCCTGGTAAAGGTACGGCCCAGGCAGAAACAGCATTTAATAAATATATGCCTCTTTCACAATCCTCCAAATCTCCAGAACATGTACGCCTTGATGAATAGTTAGCTTTTCTGAATAAAACCCTGGCAAGACCCTCTGAGTCCAAACTTTAGGAAACTTGAAGCTGTACGGCTGTGAACAAATGGTACGGCTGCAGCAGCAGCATTTAATGAAAAGTACGGCTCCTCTGGTTCCTCTGGAAAATGTTAAATACGGGCGCCTCACTACTGCAGACTCTTCTGGATCAATAACTATGCTGAAACTCTGTAAAACTAATATTCTCTGAAGCTCAATGGATTCCTCCTGAATGAAGAAATCTCTCAACTGCAATAAATCAGATGTTATTTCACATCCTCTGAACTGCTTCGATGGAGATGGCTCATTCTCCGACGAATTTCGAACTCAAACCCTAAGGTCTTTGTCCTCTGGCAAAGACTGGCAAATTTTCAATTCATCAAATGTCATAATGCCCAATTCCCAAGGCAAAACTCTTTATTCTCCTCAAAAGTGCGATTTCCTTAAAGATAGGGAATTTTTAAATATTTCAACTTTTAATCTTTTAATCTTTCAATAGTTCTCCGTCAAATAATTATAATAAATTATAATTATTAACTGGCCCCTTTTTGATGATGGGCGCCCCCTTTATGAGAATCACTTAAGTTATAATTTAAAATTATAACTTTATATTATAAACATTAAATAATTAATATTTAATCAATATAACTAAATATTAATATCTTCCTCATTAATCACCCGATTACTGTTCCGTCTGAAGCTGACGAACCCTGAAGTGATTCCGAATACTAACACAGCCATACTGCTAAAAATAGCAGGGGTCCCACACTGCCTGCCAGAAACTGCTAAAAATAGCAATTCTGCAAGAAACGTCCGAATGAGCCCGAACGAAAGCCAATTGATCAAAACTGCCAATCTGATGCTGAGCCAAGCTTCCAAACGACCCTCTAACCACTCTGTCAGCCTATGGGGGTCTCCTGATAGGCCAATCTTACGATCTCTGATGCTCGCAAAAAACGGGGACATGACAGTCCGCCCTCCCTAAAATTGCTTGACCCCAAGCAATCTCTACTGCAAAGAAAAACTCCGATCCTCGGAAGGCCCAAAAGAAAAAAACTGTGAAATGTCCCACACATCACGAACTGTCTCCTGTAGCATCATCAAAACTCAACTGCGCAAGCAATGCCTGGATCCCAAACCCAGAGTGAAAATCTGTCGTGACGATCCTCCTCAGGCTGCCACTGCGCTCTACTGCCTCCAACTTCACCATGCTGAGAATAGTGAAGTAACCCAATGGGACCCATCCAATACTCAGTGCCAAAGCTGTCGCCACCGGGATCCCAATACAATATGAATCCACATCCATCCGTCATGCAGAGATAAAAACCTCTAGAAGCATCTACTATCCTGAATCTCTCCCTGTCTTCTGCTAAATACTCATGGATGTGATAACTGTCCAAACCATCATGCCGACTAATACCATAGTCGCCCTGTAACCATGTACCTGTATGAATCTGCGACATAGAAGTATCAAGCCCTATCAAATACATATCGGCATGATGTAAAACGGACTGCTGTCCCTGCAAGTAATACCCCGCAAACTGCTGAGTCAAGTACCTGCAGCTGCCAACCCCATCTTGTGAAGATGGTAACTCTGCACACAAATATGAATTACTCCCCTCGACTGTACCGAGAGAATCACCCTGTGCACAAGTATTATGCATCGAATATGAATCATGTACAGGTGGATCAAAGGAAAAACTATAAGCACCCCTCACCGTGTACACCTCATTAAACTCCTCTGTGAGTCTTGTTTGGAATTGCGATGCACTGGAACAATCCCAAACACTACGATCATCACCCAACCTGAAACTAGTATCAAGAGTACGATCAGCCTCCAACTCGAAGAGTGGATTATCATAGACCAAACCACCATCAAATTCAAATAATGGATTGTTCACAAACTGCACAATCACTCCATCCTGATCTGAATCATCCATCTCTGAATCGCTGGAATAATAAATTGAGTTGTACTCCTGACTTGGCTCAACCAGCTGCCGATCATAGTCAACTGCATTGGATGAAAAGATTGATTTGCTTCCAGGAGAGGGAAACAAATCAACATAAGTACCACTCTCCCAACTGGATGAGACTTTGAATATCTGTTGTGAAGATGGGCAAGTATCGAGGGTTGTCACACCACTCTCCAGTGTATCAACAACCATGTCACAGGAACTATCAATGAACTGCCCTGCATCACCTATTACAGAACTAATGTCGAGAGGACCTAGTGCAACGCGTGGCTCACTGCAACTCTCATCTAGTGCACTCATCCTATCTGTAACAACTGCCCCTGTGACCGAGATGGATGTAACCTCATTCTCAACATCTCCCACACTGCTATGAACCATGGGTGTATACTCCTCACCAACCGCTGCCATGGAAGACTGAACTATATCCAAAGGTGGTGAAGATTGTGCTAAGCTCAACGCCACGGTAAACCTCTCAATCTGTAACTGTGACTCTCGAAGAGCCAACTGGGTGCTATGCAATGAGTCCCTAGTCACCTCCACCTCATGGGTGAGCTCATCGATTCGCTCCTCTTTTCCCTTCAATGCATCATAACAAATGCAATCCCACTCGAGAAGGAAATCCCTATCCGCAAGCAATTTAAGGTAGTTTTGTTTCATCGTACCAATTGCTTCTCGGAGTGCATGTATCACTGCAAGGGAGAAACCACTCTCACTGTGCTCATCTGTCAAAGGCGGACTCCAACCATAGGTAGTCAACATCTGACGAGCAACGTCAAAATGCTCAAGGGCGGTGGCAATCATATTATCATTCACTTGTAGTTGCCCAACCAAATGATGCGGACTCTGAAGCTTACGACCCCCATACAAGATTTCCGGTTCACCATATGCACTATGATATGACGCTGATCCGTCATCGCTCACCGCATGATAAGCAACATCATGTGTGCTTTCATCCATGCACACATCAGCATTTAAGGTACTGCTGCTCGGTACCTCAAAGGATGGCTCAACTGATACGGTAGAAGTTGCTGGTCTGACAGAATCTTCACACGCTTCTACTCCAACAGTGACTGTATGCCCATCCAAAGCACGATCCTGGGATTCCATATCAACATACGAATCCTTTAGCTGGTTTTCAAAGGTCTGATCCGGAAAATCAGACTTACCATGATATAAATTATCAACACCAACTGCATCTGTAGTACCCCACTCTTGAGTCTCTTCACGTGACAACTCAATAGGGTTACTTTGCATCTGTGAAACAGCTGCTATCTCATGCTCACGCGTAGTTCTATCAACGCTGTCATAAAAATCAGAAGTAGCCTCCATGGTAGAAATTTCTTGGGCCACCTCTTGCAAGGACGATGTAGGTAAGTCATTACCCAAAGCTGTGCTAGTACTGTCTTGACTCAAATCAGCACGCTTATCAAATTCCTGTAATAAATTTCTGCCTACTTCATAGGGATTTGAAAACACCAAATCATTCTCATGAAGGATTGTATCACCCTTATGCGTAGATTCTCTATCCGTTCCAGACGTAAACAACTCACGAGCTATAGTCAGATATTTTTGTCTTGCAAACTCTGTCTTATGGCAAAGACTCGGGTGCAAGTCCATGTAACTCATGAAAGGAAGTTTTGTTTTAATCTTCTGAGGTAGAATGCTATACTCCTGGAACATGCTAATCACTTCTCCTTCCGTGTTTTGTGGTGTTCTGTCAATCGTGATCCTTCCGCTGATCTCAGGTGATACTAACTGCCACTCGTTGTTCGCTGTCCTAAATGTATCAACGAACAAACCCTCATGCTGTTCACCTGTTATAGCCTCATCGGGCTCCTGTCTCCTGAAAGTAGGCCTAGTAGGCCTATCTGCTGTCCGTGACACTGTCCTAGGAGCTCTCCGTGAACCTGCAACACTCCTGTCATCGTCACGATGTGGTGACGGTCTCCTCGGGGTATCCAGTCTCTGAAGTGCAATTGCCAACTGCTGTAATACACCATTTGACTGCCGTTGACGTGCACGAAGATCTCTGAGTGCATGCAAGACCTCTACACGGCCCTGACCTCTGTTACTATGAAGAAACTCTGTTCTATCAATCCTGTAATTCCTGTCAGTTCTGTCAGCCATGTTTCCCGGCTGCTAGATCGAACCCTGTTGCCTGTCAACCAAAGCTCGCCTGAATGAATAATACCTGATAAGACCCAAACTGTTCCGACTGCAGAAGATGGCTAAACCCTCAGGATGGCAGGATTTAGCTTTGATACCACTGTAGAAACCCTAGTTTCCCCTTTTTCTGTCTCTGATTATTTTTTTGAAGGTTTTCTGACGTTTTAGGTTTTTGTGTTGTTTTTGACATTTTTGCATAAATAAAGATGAAGGCGATTTTGCACATGAATGATGTAAATTCTAAACAAAATCATATAGCTCTGGAAATAGCCAAATCTATTGCAAATACTGAATCTTATTCATTAAATAATCTTCTGGAGACGATTATAGTATAACCCAGTTACATGCAAAGCAAAAGGCAAATAAATATTGAAACCTGGTTTTAGATGCAGCATTAAATGAAGGGTGCGGCTGATGTAATCAATGACTTCCTCTTTTTTTCTGGTACTCTGAATAAGATCTCCAAGTCTAGGCGCCTCCAGGGATGATAAGAGATGACCCTCAGGTTAGGCGTTACCTCCAGTACAAAGGACGGCTCCCTCTTCAATGGTACGGCCAGAAATCAGAATAGTACGGCCTGGTAAAGGTACGGCCCAAGCAGAAACAACATTTAATAAATATATGCCTCTTTCACAATCCTCCAAATCTCCAGAACATGTACGCCTTGATGAATAGCTAGCTTTTCTGAATAAAACCCTGGCAAGACCCTCTGAGTCCAAACTTTAGGAAACTTGAAGTTGTACGGCTGTGAACAAATGGTACGGCTGCAGCAGCAGCATTTAATGAAATGTACGGCTCCTCTGGTTCCTCTGGAAAATGTTAAATCAGGCGCCTCACTCTGCGAGACTCTGCGGATCAATAACTATGTAAAACTCTGTAAACTAATGATATACGAGCTCAATGGTTCCTCTTGGTAATCTCTCAGCGTAATCAGATGTTATTTCACATCCTCTGAACTGCTTCGATGGAGATGGCTCGTTCTCCGACGAATTTCGAACTCAAACCCTAAGGTCTTCGTCCTCTGGCAAAGACTGGCAAATTTTCAATTCATCAAATGTCATAATGCCCAATTCCCAAGGCAAAACTCTTTATTCTCCTCAAAAGTGCGATTTCCTTAAAGATAGGGAATTTTTAAATATTTCAACTTTTAATCTTTTAATCTTTCAATAGTTCTCCGTCAAATAATTATAATAAATTATAATTATTAACTGGCCCCTTTTTGATGATGGGCGCCCCCTTTATGAGAATCACTTAAGTTCTAATTTAAAATTATAACTTTATATTATAAACATTAAATAATTAATATTTAATCAATATAACTAAATATTAATATCTTCCTCGTTAATCACCTGATTACTGTTCCGTCTAAAGCTGACGAACCCTGAAGTGATTCCGAATACTAACACAGCCATACTGCTAAAAATAGCAGGGGTCCCACACTGCCTGCTAGAAACTGCTAAAAATAGCAATTCTGCAAGAAACGTCCGAATGAGCCCGAACGAAAGCCAATTGATCAAAACTGCCAATCTGATGCTGAGCCAAGCTTCCAAACGACCCTCTAACCACTCTGTCAGCCTACGAGGGTCTCCTGATAGGCCAATCTTACGATCTCTGATGCTCGCCAAAAACGGGGACATGACATTTTGATTTTTTTGAGGTTTTGTGCTTGATAAGAGCAAAAAAGGAATAGATGCTAAGGAACATAAATGACTGAAATAAAATTACAAATTTTGACTTTCCTAGGACAGCAAATGTAATTTTCAAAATTAAGGAAATTGAACCACCAATTACATAAAATTTGCATACATGGAAGCCAACCATCAATTTATTGAATAGCTAAATTGTTGGAACCACATGTACAAAAAAGATCTGATATAAAATATGATCTGCTCCTTAGTGGTCTAAAAACCCTAATTTCCAGCTAGGGTTTGACTGAAAATGACACCTAAATTGTGCAGCCAGTTGGTGAATGCACATAAATGATGATATCTGCTGATAAGAAGTCCCAATTTGCAATTATCTTTTGATAACTCACTGCTGCAATCAATTCCAAATGCAGATTAAGATGAAGTCCAATGATGGCCAAATGGAAACCCAAGGTAGATTTCCCTGTTTTGTGAACTAGGTTTTTGTCCAACTCACCATCCTCCAAGGGATTTCGTCCTCAGAAAAACTGTATACTGCGGAAACCCTCTTCCAAGAGCTCAAACCTGCAATTGCTTTTGTCAAAATGAGAATAGAATGTCGAAAAAAGAGCCCAACACATTGCTTTATAACCTCCATGAGCTTCTTTTAAGAAAAAGCAATAAAATATTCCTTCTCAAGAAGCTACACCCAACTTGATGGTCTTTCCTCATCCAAAGAAAGGGTCACTTTTTAAAACCAACTTGAGTTGCTAGGATGGGGGGCACATATCAATATTCATCTTATGATTTTCTGTTACTATTCACTTTTTACTATTCCATTAAAGCAACTTTAATATTTTCACTTTATCCCTGGATTCATCAACTGAACTACAAACTGAAAGGCTCGTAAGGCTCCCAGCTAAACTCCACAGCCCTTGGTTGGGTCCCCTAACCATTTTGCTGACCTATGGGAACCCTAATAGTAGGCCAACCTCCGCTATAGTTTGAGTTGCCTAAGGAAGGGACATTACACTCCTCCCTTCTCGGGATCGCTTGCCCCCAAGCAACTGCAAAGCTGGATGCTGAATTATCATCTCTCCTTCCCATTTGGCATCCTCCAACGACAAGTCCCTCCATCGTACCAGATACTCTCTGATCACTTGGCTACGCAACCTCCTCTCCCTCGTGTTAAGAAACTCTGCAGGTATCAAAACTAATCGGCCCTCCTCATCCAATGGGGGCATAATAGGTGAAGAAGCAACATGCTGTCCCAAGGCCTTCTTCAAACAAGATATATGAAAGACATTATGTATCTTACTCTCGGGAGGTAACTCAAGCTCATATGCGACCTCAGCAATCCTCCTCAATACTCTGTATGGACCATAAAACCAAGGCTTGAGCTTCTTCACCCCACTCCTTTTAAGTGTACTTTGTCTGTAAGGTTGTAGGCACAAGAAAACCATGTCTCCAACCTCAAAGTTCCTCTCAACTCGATGTCGATTTGCATACATCTTTTGCTGATTTTGTGCATGCTGAATATTATGCTTAAGTGCTTTAAGGATATCTTGATTGTCCTGTAACCAATCCCGAGCTCTAGGCGCTCTGCTATCACCTAACGCCAAGTCCACAATAGATAAGGTATCATAACCATACAATGCTCAAAAGGGAGTCATACCAATCGACATGTGATACGTAGTATTATAACAATACTCACCCAAATACAACCATCGCACCCACTCCTGCTGTCTTGAAACATAGTTACGCAAGCAACTCTCAACCCACTTATTTACTATCTCCATTTGTCCATCTGTATGAGGGTGGTAACTGACGCTAGGTGTCAACTGTGTACCTGCTAATCGGAATAGATTTTGCCAAAAGATGCTCATAAACCTGCTATCCTGATCACTGACAATGGTTCTAGGGAGTTCATAGAGTCTAAACACCTTACGAAAGAATAACTCTGCCGCCTGAGATGCCCTAAAGTCGGCTGCAATAGAGAAGTGTGCAAAGTTCATCAGCCTATCCACAACTACATAAATGCAATCCTTTCCTTGAACTCTCGGAAGACCAGTAATGAAATCCATCGATATACTTTCCCACTTCTGCTCTAGAATAGGCAATGGTTGCAGAAGACCTACTTGAAAAGTATGCTCTGACTTGTTCTATTGACAAGTCACACACTCATGTACATAGCACAAGACATCATCCTTGACACCCTTCCATGAGTCTCTCTCTCTGACCTGCCTGTATGTCTTAAAATATCCAGGATGTCCTGCTAATGGCGTGTCATGGACGACACGTAAGATCTTATCCTTCAGTTTTGATCCAGGTACAAAATAAATCCTACTCTTATAGTAGATAACATCATCAATCACTGTGTATCAGTCGTCCTGAATCCTATCATCCATAATCTCACATGCAAATTGATTCTTGGAATACTCAACTAATAGTTGAGACTTTGAATTTGCTGAAATCGCACTCAAAGAGCAAAGTGTAGCAACTGTAGGCCTCCTAGAAAGCGCATCAACAACAATATTCTTTTTCCCCTTGACATACTCAATGTCAAAATCATATGCTTGTATCTTGCTGACCGAATTCTGTTGGCACTCATTAAGCTCTTTCTGCTCCAAGAAGTATTCCAAACTATTGTGGTTGATCCTCACCACGAACTTCCCACCTACCAAGTATTGCTAAAACTTCGCCAAAGCATGCATAATGGCGAGCATCTCCTTGTCATAGGTGGAATATAGTCTCTCATTCTCTCTTAACTTCCTACTCTCGTAGGCAATGGGATGGCGATTCTGCATAAGAACTGCACCGATACGCTCTCTGGATGCATCTCACTCTAACACAAAGGGCTGAGAGAAATCTGGAAGTACCAAAATTGGACAAGTGCTCATGACCTGCTTGAGCCTATCAAATGCAATCTGTACCTCATCTGTCCATATGAATGTGCCCTTCCGTGTGAGATCTATCAAAGGGGCTGCAAGCTGTGAGTATTCCTTCACGAATCTCTTGTAGTAACCACATAAGCCTAGGAAACCCCGCAACTTTGAAATGTTCCTAGGTGGTGGCCAATAAAGGATGGACTGAATCTTCTCCTGATGTACCTTGACCCCATCACTACCAATCGCATGCCCCAAGTACAAGATCTCTATAAGTCCAAATTAACATTTGGACATCTTGGCAAATAGAGATTGTGCCTCCATAATGCCAAGTACCTCATCCAGATGCCTCATGTGCTCCTCCTAAGTCCTGCTGTAAATCAATATATCATCAAAGAACACAAGTACATACTTATGCAACCGCTTATTAAATATATGGGTCATGCATGACTGGATAGTAGCAGGTGCATTAGTAAGGCCAAAAGGCATCACCAAGAACCTATGCTCCACTGGGTTTTGGGGACGAGGAGTGCCGGATACGACGGGACAAGTTTTCGGTATGGGGGTACTTTTGGGTCATTTATTAGGGGACGATAGGGGACGGTCAATAAAAAAATAGGGAAATTTCAAAAGTTCATAGCATAACATTGATAAAGCATTCATTCTAGACATTGTATAAGCTTAATACATATCATTAGACTTGAATTGAGATTTCACATGAGAATCGACAAACAAATTAACAAATTACAAATGCTTTCATTATCAATGTGCATACATATCATATAAGAGTTTGATAATTATAACGAAAAATGCCCAAAGGCTCCAAGTCTCAACTATGAAATGACATGATAAACATAAAACTAAGTAAATATATCGCTTTCCAGTGTCCCTAATCAGCAGAAGGTAGGTCTAAATCAACATTTCCCTTGCCATCGGAGCTCGAGTCTAAGTCATTGTCAGTGTCCATGTCAATAGAATGATCTGCCTCAACCAATGGAAGCCCAACCAATCCCTCATTTGCATCCTCCTCCTCAATCTGCATAGCATCTTCGAGATTAACATCCCAATGTAAGGGTGGAGTCTAATGATACTCACTAGATTGGCGATCCTGTAGCCGCAAAGCACTATGTACTGCCACCAACTTCTCAGATCGTCTAGAGGTAAGGTAGTTCCTCTTGACTGATTAGATGAAGCTATATGTGGACCAATTCCTCTTTGTAGTAGAGGAACTGGCAACCTGTGAAAGAAGACGAATGGCAAGTAATCTCAACTCTGGTGCATCCTTCCCATGCCATGTCCACCATCCAATAGGGTTGGTTTGAGCCAATGTAGCTCTATTTGTCCTTGCCTCTGGTTTGCCGAAGGTTGGACCACAAAGATTGGAAAATTCAAGCCACTTTGTGTGAAGTATAGTAGATTCCTCTGAAGTATACATTTTTGTAAGGGCCTTCATGAAGCCTTCTTTCACCTCTTCATCATGAGATGGAGCCACTCTCCCAGGTCTCGGTGCATACCATTTGGGATTGAGAGCATAGACTTCCATATGAAGCAGGATGTTCATAATGTGCCACCGTCGCGTCACAATGGGCCTAAGATGCTCTTCATAAAATGCCAAAGTAGGGTCCTTGCTATAAATCGCTTGCTTGACCTGTCCAAGCATACTATCAAAGGTCTCATAAATCTCTCCAAGGCTACTAGAGTCAGTATCAGCATATCTAATCACTTGCACGATAGGCTGGACGAAGGAGCATACATATCTGCAAGTGCAAACAAGTTACAAAAATTAAAATCAGCTACAAATATTAAATAATAAAATGAAAATCAGTAATAATAAAATTAAAAAATAATTCAAATAAATAATAAAATCAGCAATGCCAATTTTCTTACCTCATTGTGGACCACCAGTCATCATCAAGGATTTTTTGTTTCACCCTTTTTCCCTCTGGTGTGCTTGACTCATGCCATCTACCCCACTCTACATTGACCACCACTAATTGTAGAGCCTCTTGGACCTCAAGCATCCTCTCCAATAAAATGAAGTAATTGGCATATCTAGTATCCATGGGCTTGAGGAATTCCTTCCTCGAAAATGTTCTAAACAAAGCAAGTGAAGTCTGATGGTTGCAAATGAACATTTGCACATCTCTAGCCTCTGCAACCACTGCCTTCACCCAATCTATCTTCCCAATGTGCTTCAAGGTATTGTTCAATGCATGCACACAACAAGGGGTCCAAAAAATGTGCTTATAAGCACTCTCCACCATCAATCCAACTAATTTACACACACGGGATGAATCGGTCACTACTTGGCAGTGGCGTATCATCAAGTTGATATGAGATTAGTATATATATCAATTTAATAATTTATAGATGATGTCTCACATTCCAAATCAAAAATGTGATCAGTACCTGCACAACATTAGAGGCTCCAACCTCCTCTATAGCATCTCTCAAAATCTGAAATTGGAAGGTTCTATCCTTCCTTTTGTTCGAACAATCTATAGCTCTAAGAAAATAAGAGCTTGCTGTACTAGTGACAATAAGATTGATGAGTGGTCGATGTTTGATATCGGTCCACCCATCGATGATTATGGAACAACCATCTGTCACCATGTTTGTCTCATATCCTCCATCAAAATACTCGCCTTGGAGTACTCTTTATCAAGAAGGGTGATGCGTAGCTTAGTTTCTCCAGTTGGAACATATGAGGGAACAACAACTATAATATCTTTGCACATTTGTTTAAAATATGGTGAACATGAGACATGAAATGGTATGGCATTAGTATAAAAAAACTTGGCAATAGAGGAATCGGCCCCATGTTTTACTGTAATATTAAACATATCAGCAACATTCATACTTGTTTTCTTTCCTCTAGTAGAATCCTCCCCCCACATGAGATTGAGAAGCTGAAGCAACATCCACTGATGGTGTAGGCATTCCCATACTAGGCTGCAAACTCTCAATTGAAACCCCTTTACTTAATGCCTTCCCCTCCATATGCAATCTAGTTGCCTCAATTTTTTGTTGTGGGGTTATTTTTTACATCCTTTCACCCCTTGACCACCAATCCACAAAAGATGGCAATAAACTCTCGTAGAGCTGCCCCTATATTGTTTGTGGCACAAATGACACTCCCATACTCTACTACCCCCATAATTTTTTTTTCTTATCTTTATCAACTCTTGTTGCAAATTGTAGTAGAGGATTTTTTGGGGTTAAATGAGCCTTTTTCCCATCTTTTAAAGATTTCAGATGGACATTCAAATGGGTTTGAACTTTCCGACCTTGCTCCACTGCCACTCTCTGAACACCCCCCAATGTTTGTAGTTGCACTACTTCTAGGTCTATTTCTTGTTCTTTGAGTTTGAGTTCTACTTCTTTCTTGCATTTGAATTTCAATATCCTCACTTTCATTATCACTCCTGCTACTCATGGTTGTTTTTTATGAAATTTGAAATTTCTAATTTCAAAGAGCTGCAAGTTCAGATAAAAATAAAATAAACCCACAATTCCCTTCCTATGTGTTGAAAAACTTAAAAAAATATGAAAAAAATTAAAAAAAATAGCAAATACAAAAGAAAGATGAAAAACATACCTCTAATATGCTCGAAATGATGTCCTAAGCTCTACTTCAACTTGTTGTTCTCTCCTTCACTCAGTTGCTCTTCTTTTGCTCTCCTTCACTTCATAATGCAAATGATAAAAATGAGTTGCTTTTTGTGATTTTAGGGCATATATTGAGTTAGGTTTAGTTAAGTGGCATGGGGGGTCCTTGTGGGCCTGCCCATGCCTTTTTTTTCATTTAATTTTTTTTTTTTTTAAAAAAGTGCGTTCCTTTTTTGGTTGGGCCATAGGGTACGACTAACCGTACCCGGTATAGTCAAGGGACGGCTTGGTCATATCGGGTATTGGTAGTTGTACCCTACGCCCCCTACAAGTTGGGGAAACGTCCACAGCAAGATCCTGGTAGTTTGAGGGCAAAAAGGGACAGCTAGGGGACGTTTCCTGGCCGTCCCCTGAAATATTCCGAGCCAATTTTTATTTTTTATTTTTTTAAATTACAAATTACAATCAATGCACCCGTTAAGGTTAGAAGATAAACCAAAACGTGCTGAAGCAACTCTAACCAGAATGTACACCAGGATCCCGATGTGGGCAAGGTGTGAGCATTGGTCAGAGGATCTAAAACAAATTGCTTATGCAGGAACTCTAACCAAGAATGGCGCCGATGATGGCGAGCATATGGTTAGAGGATCTTCTACACTAAGTGCTGAAAGGGAACTCGACACCAAGTATGTGCTACCCAATCCAGTATGGAGTGAGGGGCGACCATATGGCGGAGTGTTACAAAGTACAATGCTTGAATGAAATATTGAAAGCTGAAAGAACTCAACACTCAGAATGTGCTTGCTAACCCAGAGTGGGAAAGTAGCTACCATAGGGCGGAGGTGAATTAAATACAATATCAATTGCTGAAAGTAAAGAGGAACATTACAATTTGATAAAGCAAGACTCTAAATGGCTGTCAGTACTACTGCCAGCTTACAATATAAAAGATGATATCTTGCTAATAATACGAATCGGCATATAAATAATTTGTAACAATATTAGTGACTTCCTTTGCTGAGAAATAAAACTTAAACGGAGATGGTACTAAACAGATCCAACCTTTTTCCAAACTTGGGCAATCCACATTGAAGCCTTCGCATAATCTTTAATGAACTATCACACCCATCCGATAAGGAAGTTGCAGATTTCTCCAACTGTTATGACAGACCTGCACCTTTCAACAAATAACCAGCAACATAGAGATTCCTTGAAATGCTCGTAACTCACTCTCTACTTACTCAAATTGCATGATATCAATTGCAAATCACTACTAGAATGGAGACGCTCAAACTAAGAACAACAAAGACTTAAAATGCAAACAATATTTAATGCACACTTTCCAAGACAAAGCAGATTGTACGGCCCAGCACAGGGGCGATTTCTCTTTTAAAAATCAGACTCTTCTCTAAAAAATCCACAAACTTGCACACAAGGGCGCCTTGCCTAGATGGATGGGATTATGCAATACCCATAACAAATATTTTTGTCTTTTTTGATTTACGAATGAAAATACGGATGTGTTGTAGCTAAAATGCAATTCTAGAATTTAGCTAATATGCAAAAACAGAAAACTAATGAGTCACAATGCTGATTACAATACACAAATTCCAATGAACTCACAAAACTAAACTAAATCACCACTAGTTGCTGTTTTGCAAGCAAGAAGCAATGCCCGAGCTAGGAGGCCTTCATTCCTCGAAGCAGTTCCAGAGCCAAACAGGCAGCATAACAATACTGTACACAAAAGATGATCTCAATGATAACCAAAGGCTCCCTTATATAATTTTTGGTTGACCCCTTCTCGGAACCCTAACCTTCTTTTGGGGTCAAACCCTAATCCCAAGAGATGGCGTCCCCTTTCTTCACTTTGACTTTTGATTAAATTCACAACTTAGGAAAAGGCGTCCCACTTAAGGCTCTTATTTCAACCTTAATAAATTCAATATAAATTCAATATAACCTCAATGATGGTGCCACCCTTCAAGTCCACCTTTTAAAATAACATTAAGTTAAAAGACTAGGCCAAGGTGATAAAATAACATTTAAAATATAATGTTATTTTTCAGTAAAATGAGCTCATCTCTCCGAAACTGCATTCTGAAGCCCGAAACTGAATACGCCACTTGGGTCAGCTGAAGAGGAAAGTCAACTGCCTGAGACCAACCTGTTTACTGCCAAAAATAGAATTTACTAAAAATAGTAAATTCCTGAAGATGCTCAGAATGCCGAGAAGAACATACCACCGCGAAGCTCTCTGAAAACCCAGAAAGAATCCGCTATTGAAACAACCAACTTCGAGCAAGAACTTCCTTCAAAATAGGAAACCCTAATTTTATTTTCCGACTAGCCTATGGGTCTCCAGAATAGGCCAACGGTCACTGAAAAGATCAGGCTTGAGACGGGGACATTACAGTCCGCCCTCCCCAAGATTGCTTGTCCTCAAGCAATTGCAAACTTGGATGTTGCAGAACCTCCTCATTCTCCCAAGTTGCATCCTCCAAAGGCAAATTTTTCCACCTCACCAAGTATTCTCTGATTGTTCTTTTCCTCAAAGAACGTTCTCTGAAGTCAAGTATCTCCTCTGGAATTAGAACCAACTGTCCTTCTTCATCCAAAGGTGGCAACTGCGATGAAGCAACTACATTATGTCCAAGTGCCTTCTTGAGGCGAGACACGTGGAAGACATTGTGCACTCTGCTGTCAGAAGGTAGCTCCAACTCATAAGCTACTACCCCAACTTTTCTTGACCCTGAAGGGCCCATAGAAGCGAGGTTTGAGCTTCTCAGCTCCACTCTTCTTGAGAGTAGACTGTCTGTAAGGCTGTAATCGGAGATAAACCATATCCCCAACCTCGAAAGAACGCTCAACACGCCTCTGATCAGCATATAACTTCTGCTGATTCTGTGCAATCTGCAGATTATTCTTCAAAGATTTCATGATGTCTTGGCTCTGCTGCAACAAATCCTTGCCTTGGGGTGCTTTGCTACCACCAAACACCAAATTGGCAAAGCTAGGTGCTTCATACCCATAGAGAGCCAAGAAGGGAGACATCTTAATTGACATATGAAAGGAAGAATTATAACAGTACTCCCCTATGTGAAGCCACTTAACCCAAGCTCTTTGCTGCTCCGACACATAGTTTCTCAAGTAGCCTTCCAACCACTTGTTCACTACTTCTGTTTGTCCATCTATCTGGGGATGGTAACTAGTGCTTGGAGTGAGCACAGTAGCACTCATTCTGAAGACCTCTTTGCCAGAAAGTACTTAGGAACTTGCTGTCCCTATCACTCACAATGTTTTTTGGCAATCCGTGCAGCCTAAACACCTCACGAAAAAACAGATCTGCAACTTGTGCCGCTGAAAAAGAGCTGGTAATGGCGAAGAAATGAGAAAATTTGGTTAGCCTATCCACTACCACATAAATACAATCCTTCCCTTGGGCCTTGGGCAACCCTGTGATGAAATCCATCGAAATGCTTTCCCATTTTTGATTGGGAATAGGGAGTGGTTGCAGCAAACCGGCTGGTAATGTATGCTCATTCTTATTCACTTGACAAACAGGACACTCCTGAATGTAGCGTTGTACTTCTCCTTTCAACCCTTTCCAAGAAAACCTTTCTCGGATCTGCCTATATGTCTTGAAAAATCCTTGGTGACCAGCAACCGGAATATCATGAAATGTCAAAAGAATCTTCTTCTTAAGCTTAGAATCAGCCACCAGAAAGATTCTTCCATTATAGTGTATCAATCCCTCAATCACCTTGTACCTTTCATCCTGAAAAGTACCCTCAATAATGCTGGTTGCAAACTGATTTTTGGCATAATCAGCAAGCAACTTGTCTCTCCAATCTGCAGTAAGCTCACACAATGAGTTAAGATGGGGTCTCCTGGATAGAGCATCAGCCACGATATTATTTTTCCCTTTGACATATTCAATGTCAAAGTCGTAAGCTTGAAGCTTACTCACCCACTTTTGTTGCCTCTCGTTCAGGTCCTTCTGATGCATGAAATGTTTGAGGCTATTATGGTCAGTCTTGACCACAAACTTGTTCCCCACCAAGTACTACCTGAACTTGGCTAATGCATGCATAATAGCAAGCATTTCCTTGTCGTAGATAGAGTAGGTTTTCTCAACACCCCTCAGTTGTCTGCTCTCAAATACAATGGGATGTTTGTCTTGCATCAAGACAGCCCCAACTCCTTCACCGGATGCATCACATTGCAGCTCGAATGGCTTAGAGAAATCCAGAATGGCCAGAATCGGACATGAGCTCATGATCTTCTTGAACTTGTCAAAAACAATTTGAGCCTTTTCTGACCAACAAAAAGCTCCCTTTTTGGTGAGATCAGTAAGAGGAGCAGCATTCTGCGAGTAGCCTTTCACAAATCTCCGATAAAAACCACAAAGACCCAGAAAACCCTTCAACTGAGTCAAGTTTTCAGGAGGTGGCCAATCCACTACTGCTTTGATCTTTTCTGGATCCACCTTCACTCCCTCGGCACTGATTATGTGGCCAAGGTACAGTAACTCCTCCATTCCAAATTCACATTTGGATGCCTTTGCAAACAAACTTTCAGATTCCAGGATACTAAGCACTTCCTCCAAGTGCATGAGATGATCTTCCCAAGTCTTGCTGTAAATCAAGATATCATCAAAAAATATCAACACAAACCTCCTTAACTGATTCTGAAAAACTCGGTTCATGCAAGACTGGAAGGTAGCTGGAGCATTAGTCAACCCAAATGGCATGACTAAAAATTTGAAGTGGCCATAATGACATCTGAAAGCGGTCTTCTCCACATCAGATCCTCTCATTCGAATCTGATGGTAACCCGATCTCAAATCAATCTTCGAGAAAAACTTGGCCCCATGTAGCTCATCAATGAGCTCATCTATCCTGGGAATGGGGTATCTATTTTTTATGGTGCTTTGATTCAAAGCATGATAGTCCACACACATACGCATGGTACCATCCTTCTTCTTCACAAGAACCACTGCAGATGCAAAGGGGCTCTTGCTTGGGCGAATGAAACTCATCTCCAGGAGTTCTTGAATATTCTTCTCAATCTCATCCTTTCGCCTCTTCGGGTACCGATATGGAGTTGTAATTACCGGTTTAGCTCCTTCCTTGAGCTCTATGATATGTTCTGAACCCCGTTCAGGTGGTGGTCCAGGAGGCAAATCTGCAAAGACTTTGCTCTTCTTCGTGAGTAGAGACTGAACATCAGGAGGATGGTCTCTTTTAGTCTCAACAGGACTAGCAGGAAATATCATGCACTCTGCAACCCACTCAGCTTGATCGTGACGGATCAGCCTTGCCATTCTTTTGAATGACACAACCCGAGGGCCCCCATTGGACATGCCTCTCAGTACTATCCTCTTCCCATCAAATTTAAACTTGAGCTCCATAGTTTGCAGATTCAAAGAGATCTCCCCAAGTGAATGCAGCCATTGAATGCCCAGAACGGCAACAGTATCTCCAATGTGGACTACATAGAAGTCATCCTTGACTTCGTAATTTCCCAATTGCATGGTCATGTTCGAGATTTTCTTGGTGCATGAAATATGGAATCCATCGGCAACCATGACCTTGAAGCCTTCAAACTCCTCTGTTTGCAGCCCTTTCTTTGCCACCACAACTTCATCAATGAAGTTATGTGTTGCTCCAGTGTCGATCAAAGCAACGATTCGCTGCCCTTTGATCATTCCTCGAACCTTGAAGGATTCGTTTCTTTGGAAGCTCGAAAGTTGAGCCAAGACTCCTCCACTTTCCTTCTCATCTTCGGACTCTTCCAGAGCTCTTTCTACCTCACTTTCTTCAAAATCAGATTGCTGGTCGGAAAAATCCTCCCATTGTATCAAGAATGCTCCCTTCACCACAAATTCCTTTTTTCTCGCCTAACAAGTGTTTAAAGAAGGCAACCGCCTCGGATCCGACATCCACACTTCCATGCTCCAAGGAGCCGTCGTGAGCATGAATCGATTGAATTTTTATTTGCTGCTCTTCGGGCCAACACAGATGCATGAAAAAATTTAGAATTCAAATCACCATCTGAAAGCCACACTTCTCTTGATTTATCCCTCCAAAAGATTTCTTCCCTCTTAAGTAATTTGACAACTTCAAGCTTTAGATCCTTCTCACATAAAAATTCCTCGTTTCTCATTCCTTCTCTTATCACCTTCTCATTTAGATCTTGCAATTCACCTTCAACTCTTGCCTTCTGTAAGAATATATTTAAAAAATTATCCCTGTTCCATTCTTTAAGTCTTTGTTTCAGGTACTGCAATCTTTTAACAAATTTGAAACTAGACGAGTCCCCAACTCGACACTCCTTCCACCATTTTTCTAACAAGCTCAATAGCCTATCATCACGCCACCACATATTCATGAACCTAAATGTTGACTTTGGTAAGTCCGATCCTCTACTAAGATTAAGTTCGACAAGAAAATGATCTGAAATGGAAATTGGCAGAATCTGGGCCTCAATGATGGAACAAAAGTTGCGCAACCTTGGGAATATCAGGAATCTATCCAGCCTCTTCGATATTGCCATGAAATCCTTGCGCCTGTTGGTCCATGTGAACACACCATTCGAGGTTTGACAATCATCCAATACTGAACTTGCAACAAACCTTCTGAAATCTAACATTACTTGAGATTCCGACCTTATCCCTACACTTTTTTCAGAAATATCTAAAACTGCATTGAAATCGCCTCCAACGATGAGGTATGAAGTCATATGATATTTTATGAAGCCCAGAACCTTCGACCAAACCACAACTTTCTCCTTCGTTCCAATAGGGCCATAAATGTTGATGAATGTGAATGAAAGATTTAGAGTCATACTAAAGATTTACGCCGCTAACCAGTTCGTTTGCCAACACAAAACTTTTATCAAAACTTCAGATTCCTTCCAAATTAACCCTATACCCTGAAATATTCCCCTTAATTTTTTCCCAAAATTTAACACACAAATCAGCAACCAATCACTGATTAGCATTAGCTCCAAATGCAAATCAGCATGGAAAGTAACTCTAACTAGGAATGTTCACCAAGATCCCAATTGGGCGAGGTGATAGCATATGGTCAGAGGATCATTAGGAATAAATTGAACTGAAATTATCCCTATCTGAGAGCAAATGCAAATAATCAGTCTTTAATGATTCCAATGCTTCTTTGATAGTTTGCAACTTGGAAAGAGTGACTCCTTTAACTCCATTTTGTCTCTCTTCAAACTAAAACTTCTAGTAGAGTTCTTCAACAAAATTGTGTGTGCTATCAAATCTTGATAATGCTCTAACAATTTTTACTTCTGAAACCATTAAGTTATCCTTCAAAACTTGCAGCTCTTTAGGCCCATGATCAAAATCAGCAAAGAAGCTTTGCTCATCAAACATCAATTTTTCTGATTTATTTTCTTTGACTTGATTCTCAAAATCAGCTTCCTTCCTAACAGCAATATCTTCAAAAAATGAATCATTATTGATTGATGCTCTTAAAGTCTTCGTAGCAACATACTCTGCTTTAGTGGCTACAACCGCCTCAAAGGAATCTTTATGGAGCTTTGCCAAACAAGCTTCTTTATCAAAGACAATGTCTTCTCCAATGGCTTCATAGCTTGCAATACAAAATGGATTTTGAACTTTATTAGGATCAAAGGGAAATTTATCCCACTCAAGTGCTTTGACACACCTCGGTGCCATCTCACCAGGATCCCAAATGCAAAAGGGTTGATTTTAATGATCAACAGGAAAAAGATCTTCATGCTCCTCTTGGATTGTTGACTCATTGAATGAGTCACTCCTCATTCCATTCAAACTGAAATCTTCATCAGTAACTTCCTCCAAGAGCTTAGTTTGATGATCAAGCTCAATACCGCCTTTGGCACCGTCATCATACTAGAAATAAGAGTCATCAAAGCTGGCTGCTTTGATTAATTTATCATTTTTATCTTCAACAAACCTATCATGAATAGATGTGTTGCTGATTTTATCATTAGCATCCACATACATACCAAAGAAATCTTCTTGGTCGCTTGTCATAAATTCTTCATATGTATTCAAAATTGATGTTGCCTCCTTGCACTCACTCTCAACATGTGCGAACAATTGCATATCAATAGGCACTTCTTGAGAAACTGCCTTAGAATCATTTAGAAACAACATTTTATTCCCATCCTTTTGCACTAATAACTGCCTCATTTTTCTGCTCTGTCTTCTTCAAGTGTGGCTTCAATTTTCAGACATGTAGCAATCAATGGCATACAATAGGTGCATATATAATCACTCATGTTGAATACATACCATACATGAAGCAATTTATCATACATAAACAGTCACAATGTGTGCACATAAGATATTGTAAACTACAATCACATCAATAATGAAGCTACTAACATATGATGCATGAGAAAATATTGAGAGACACATATCACGTTACGAAGCATATTCAAGGCATTAATAGATCACTCATGTATGAAGAATCTTGACAAACACGAATTAAAGCTTTCACAGAATAATCATGCTGGAGGCACATGAAATATATAGCAACACATAATTGCTCACAAGATACATACACTTAGGATATATGTAAGAACCCTGGTGGTTCTCAACCCGAAACCCTGACTGAGATTTTTTGTTTTTTGCAGGTTTTGTATTTTTTGTGTTTTTGAGGTTTTTGAAGAACAAATAGAAAACTGCGATTTTCTAAATAAATTGATAATAAATTCCAAATAAATGCTAGGGCAATAAAATAGCTTGGAAAATGACCAGAACATCTAGGCGCATAAGTTTATTTGATTTCCAAAGCATATACAATATAAAAATGGGACAAATGAATGAGATCTGATTTATTTTCTAAGAACCTGGTTTGCTGTTGCAGCAAGATAAAGAATGTAGAAGATTTGTACGGCTTGCATGAAAGAACTGATTCCCAAGCGCTGAAATCCAAGCTAGATCCTTTGGAACCAATGCGCACAAGGTCCAATCACCAGAAACTGAAGGATGAATGTATTTCTTTGAAGAAAGGAAAGTACGGCCTGGAAAGTACAGATCTGTACGGCCTGAGCAGCAGCAACAATAAATGCAGTACGAATTCAATAAAGAATGCCAGGATTTTGATAAAATCTCTCTCTGATAGGTCGCCTTGTTAACTGATGATATTCTCTGAATCTCCTTCTGAAATCTAATCAATATGCCCAACTGCAACTTCTGAATGAAGTCACCCAGATGCAAGCTTCAACTGGTATTTCACAGTCTCAATCTGCCAGTCTCTGAAGAGGTATCGTTCTCCAGAAATGAATCGCCTGTTGAAACCCTAGGGTTTTGCAAACTCCGTTGCTCAGAGCAAATAAGACAAAAGTTGAATAACATAACATAATGGTTCGATTTTGTCTTTCCTGAATATATATCCCTTCTTGAAAATTCGACCCAAAGCTCTTTTTAAATAATCATTTAATAAAATGATCAAATTCGCCTTTTAGACTTAGGAGAATTAATAATAATTAAATGACGTCTCATTAATGAATAATAATTATTCATTTTGTCAAAATATATCACTTTATTATAAAGTATTAAAAATACTTTATAATATATCATTTAATCATTAATATTTAAATATATTAATAAAGTGACTTTAATATAAAGTCAAAATATTAAATATTCAATAATCATCAAAAAACTCCTTATTTCTCCATCTGACCATCAAATCGAAGAACTGGGTCGACTCACTGAACAGCTGAACCAGGTGCCCTCGGCCAAAATGGCAGCTTCCGCCTAACCTAACTTTCTAAAATAGAAAGTTTCTAAAAATCCACTCTGGAAGATTTCAAGGCCTAACCGAAACAACAAATGAGCTACTAACACGAAGGACTGCCTCGATGATCCTCGCACACATCTTCACCTACGAGGATCGAAATAATATTCTAACCTCGCCACCAACAAGACTGACTAGGATGGGGACATCACAGTCCGCCCTCCCGAAATTGCTTGTCCTCAAGCAATCTCAACTCTGGATGCTGTAAGATCTCCTCTGACTCCCATGTAGCATCCTCAACTGGCAAATCTCTCCACTTGACCAGATATTCCCTGATCACACGCCTCCGAAGGTGTCTCTCTCTCATCTTGAGGATGGCCTTAGGTACTAGTATCAGTTTCCCTTCGTCATCAAGGGGTGGCAAAACTGGAGAGGGTATCACATGCTGACCCAATGCCTTTTTCAGGCGAGAAACGTGAAACACATTATGGAACTTGCTATCAATTGGCAAGTCCAACTCATAAGCAACCTCGCCCACTCGTCTGACAACATGAAATGGACCGTAGTAGCGAGGCTTCAGCGTCTCTGCCCCACTCTTCCGCAGAGTAGACTGACGATACGGCTGCAACATAAGGTACACCATATCACCCACATCGAAAGTACGCTCAACCCTCTTCTGATCAGCATACTGCTTCTGCTGATTCTGTGCCCGCTGGATATTGTCTCGGAGAGACCTCAAAATGTCCTGCTGACTCTGCATCATATCCCCTGCACTCGGCACTCTGCTATCGCTCAATATCAAATCCAAAAGGTTGGGCGCCTCATACCCATACCAAGCCATAAAGGGTGTCATCTGTATCGTCATGTGGTGAGTCGAGTTATAACAATACTCGCATAGATAGATCCATCTCACCCAAGCTCTCTACTGTCCAGCTATATAATTACGCAAATAACCTTCCACCCACTTATTGACAATCTCTGTCTGCCCATCTGTCTGCGGATGGTAGCTGGTACTCGGTGTCAGTTCGGTCCCACAAAGCCTGAACAACTCCTGCCAAAAGTTGCTCATGAACCGACTGTCTCTATCGCTGACTATCGTCCGAGGCAACCCATGCAGCCGGAATACCTCTCTGAAAAATAACTCTGCAGTCTGCGATGCTGTGAAAGTAGTAGTAATCGGGAAGAAGTGTGCGTATTTAGTCAACCGATCAACCACTACATAGATGCAATCTTTACCCTGGGCTTTCGGCAAAGCCGTGATAAAGTCCATCGATAAACACTCCCACTTCCTTCAGGTATTGGAAGTGGCTGGAGCAATCCAGCAAGATAAGTGTGCTCCTGCTTGTTCTGCTGGCAAACAGAACACTCACGGACATACTGTAATACATCAGTTTTCAGCCCTTTCCAAGTAAACCGTTCCCGAACCATTTTATACGTCTTATAGTACCCGGATGGCCCGCCATAGGAAGGTCGTGAAAGGCTCTCAAAACTGTAATCCTCACCTCAGAGTCAGGAACTAGAAAAATCCGCCCCTTGTAAATGATCAAGTCATCTACAATAGTATACCTGTCGTCCTGCTCTGTCCTGTCAACAATGCTAGAAGCCCATGGGTTCTTAGCATACTCCGCAATGATCCGATGCCTCCAATCCTCTGTGATCTGTGCCAAGGCATTCAACTGGGGTCTGCGAGACAAGGCGTCAGCTACGACATTCTGCTTTCCCTTAATGAAGGTGATATCAAAGTCATACGACTGCAGTTTACTGACCCATTTTTGCTGCCTCTCATTCAAGTCTCGCTGTCCAAGGAAATGTTTCAGGCTATTATGGTCCGTACGGACACTGAATTTGCTGCCCACCAAGTATTGCCTGAACTTAGCCAAAGCATGCATAATGGCTAACATCTCCTTGTCGTAAATACTATAGAATCTCTCAGGACCCCTGAGCTTCCTGCTCTTGAATGCAATAGGATGTCGCTCCTGCATCAAAATGGCACCAATTCCCTCTCCTGAAGCATCACAGAATAAATCGAATGACTTCGTAAAATCGGGGCAGTACTGTGGACATGAAGTCATGATCACCTGAACTGTCAAAGCTCTGCGCTGTGGTGATAGTAAAGCCCCTTCTTTGTCAAATCGGTGAGGGTGCGGTGGCGTGAGCCCACTAACAAATCTCTGTGGCTTTACAGCAATGAAGCCTGCGGATCGTGGTTCTCGAGCATCGGCCACTCCAGCTATAAGCTCGGACCTTTTGGGGTCCATACTCCTCCTTAGCGCGATGAGTGGCACTTCGGATACAACAACTCCTCCATCTGAGCCAGCACTTGGATTCCTGGCATAGAAGACTAAATACCTTGATACCCAGGCGCATCTAAGTGAGCCAGATGCTCCTCCCATGACCTGCTATAAACCAAAATGTCGTCGAAGAAGACTAACACAAATCTCCTCAACTGAGCACTGAAGACCCTCATTTAGTTGCCTGAAAGGTGGCAGGTGCATTGGTTAACCCGAAGGGCATAAAAGAACTCGAAGTGACCGCAATGACACCTGAAAGCGGTTTCTCAATATCCTGCTCCTCATCGAATCTGGTGGTACCCGATCTCAAATCAATCTTCGTAAAGAAGACAGCTCCGTGCAATTCATCAATTAGCTCATCAATCGTGGAATAGTGTAATGTCCCCTTCTGGCGGTGATCGTTTCAGTTGTACAGTTGGCCTATTCCGGAGACCGAGGCTATGCGGATGGTGAAATTAGGGTTTCCTAGTTTGAGGAGGTTGTTGCTTGAGTTTGGGATTCGATTGCGGATTCTTTCTAGGTTTTCAGAGAGCTTCGCAGTGGTGTGTTCAGGTTTGGCATTCGGGCAACCGCGAATTTACTATTTTAGTAAATTCTATTTTGGCAATGGACGGTTTGGGTTCAGTTCAGTTGGACCTCTTCTTCAGTTGTTTCAGCTGGCACTTCAGTTCTTGGCCTTGGGCGCATTTTTTCTTGGAGAGATAAGTATTTTCATTATAATATTATTATTTTAATATTATACCCCTTTGCCTAGCAGTACAACTTTAAGTTGTTTTTAAAAAGGGGACTTTTGAGGGTCAAGGCGTCATAAGGAGATAAATTATATTTTTAATGTCAAATATTGAGACTAAGAAAAGGGACGCCTTTTTGAGAGATTGATTTTATTTTAAAAAGTGAAATATTTTATTGATGAAAAAGGACGCCATCTTTTGGAGGGAAAAAGGTGAATTTGAAATTAGGGTTTGGGCGCCCTCTGGAAGCTTCTAGATGTTTCTCTCTCGTCTATTTAATCAGGCCTCAGCTCTTCATTTGGGATCTTTTGTCTACTACACCGTTATGTTGCTGGATTGTCTTCAGGCACTCGCTTCAAGGAAAGCACACCTCCTAGCATTGGCTCTTCTTCTTGCTTGAAAGATAGCAACTAGTTGAGAGGTTAGCATGTATTAGGTATTATTGCATTTTCAGTTGAGTAATTGCATTTTGGAGTTCTAGTTTGCATCTATTATCATATTTCTGATGTTGCTGAATATCATTGAAGAATGTAAGTTTCACTCATAGCTCATGAAATATAATTGCTATCATTCTGGGTATTGAGTCTAATGATTTGTCTATGAAAGGCGCCCATTCTAGCACATTATCAGATTTTATTAGTGACTATGTGATTTTATAGAGAAAATTTGCCCTTGCAGCTGGGCCGTACCATCTTGAAGTGACATTGAAATCTGTGCAAAATAATTAAGGCATGTTTGGGGTGGTTTTGGGGTTGCATCTTAGTCGCCATCATTAATAGAGTAATCTGCATTTGATATCTCATCAATAGGTTGAGTTTGGAGCTAGCTACGTGCATTTTAGTGAGTTACCAGGCTGCTGTTCTGTATCAATTCTGTCAAAAACAGTCATACCAGATTTGAGTAAGTTCATTAGATGTGTGAGGAGTTAATATTCAGTGAGTTTGGGAGTGTGAAAGAAAGTTCTTAACTTGTTATAGCTTTGAAATGATTTTAATCTTATGATACTGACAGGTTCTCTAATTTATTGTAAGCTGAACAGTAGTACTATCAGCAATTCTCTCTTCTCATTTTGTATTTACTTGTACTTCCCACTGAATAAGTGGTAGAGGCTGGCTTGCCGCCTATTTACTTGTTTGCATTGTAATTTCCCAAGTCTCCGCCATATGGTCGCCTCCTATCCTTCTCGGATTGAGTAGCACATACTTGGTGTTGAGCTAATTTTCAGTATTGCACTAGATAGGGATCCTCTGACCGTATGCTCGTCGTTCGCCGACGCATCACTTGGTTAGAGTTCTTGTTCAGCATTTTCCTTTGAGATCCTCTGACCAATGCTCACACCTTGCCCACATCGGGATCTTGGTGTACATTCTGGTTAGAGTTACTTTCCGCATCGTTTTGGTTTGTGCTAACCTTAACGGGTGCGTGTTGCATTGTAATCAATTGCGAAAATCAAAAAAAAAAATTGGTCCGGTTCATTACAAATAGGGTACCTGTTCTTAATTGTTCTTTTGTTGAGCTGTCGGTAGTCAATGCACATCCGAAGTGATCCATCCTTCTTCTTCACCAATACAACTGATGAAGCAAAAGGTGACTTGCTAGGTCTGATATGCCCCATAGCTAACAACTCGTTGATGGTCTTCTCTATCTCATCCTTGAGTCGTTTCGGATGTCTGTTGGGAGTGATCATAACGGGCTTGGCGCCCTCCTCCAACTCAATGATATGCTCCGTGCCTCTGTCTGGAGGTCTGCCAGGTGGAATGTCACTAAACACTTTGGAGTGTTTAGTCCTCAAGATCTGAATGTCAGGGTGGTACTCACCCTTCTGCTGCTCCTGCTGAGCCGGCATCAACATGCACTCTGCTGCCCAGTCAACCATATCATGACGAATGAGCCTCTCCATCCGCCTGAATGAAACCATCCTCAGATTACTGTCTCGAATAGCCTTGATGACATGAGGTCTCCCATCAACCTTGAACTTCATCTCCATGTCACGCAAATTGAGTGTAAACTCACCCAAATCGTGCAACCATGCCATCCCTAACACAACATCAGTATCTCCCATGTTAACAACATAGAATTTAGTCTTGAATTCATAGTTGTTCAGTCGCATCGGAAGATCAGTAATCTTTCGGTCACATCTAAGAGTGTATCCATCAGCCACCTTGACTCGAATACCCTCAAATGCCTCTGTCTGAATGCCTTGTCTCTCCACCAATCGTGCATCAATGAAATTATGCGTAGCACCAGTATCCAGTAATGTGATCACCTTCTGTCCTGCTAGGAGCCCGCGAAGTCTAAACGAACCATCTCTTTGAAGGCTAGTCAAATGGGCTTCTTGTAGCTTCCTTCCACCTTCGTGTTCACCCTCATTATCGGACCTGTCATCATCTGAAGGCTCGGAATCAGCTTGCTGGTCTGACAGATCAGATTGCTCTTTGCCCTCATAAAACCATTCCATCTGATTATTTTTGACCTTGGGACGAAGTGGGCATATATGTTTTTCATCATAGGGTGCCTTGCACCAGAAACACAACTTTTTCTTTCTCAATTCGTTCAATGTTTCTCGGTCAAAGGGTGGTGCATTCTGTCTCTTAGGATCCGGTTGATCCTTTCTCCTGTCAAAGGGCCTATTCCTATCATTATTTCTGTCAAAAGGCCTATTAGGCCTAGTGTATGGTGTTGACCCTGAATTGAACTTGCTGCGAGGTGCTGCAAGCTCCATGCTTCGCGCCTTCCTCATGGCCTCCTGAAGGGTAGGAGGGTCAAAAGCCTTAACCCAACCTCTCATAGGTTCTGTCAAACCCTCAACGAAGAGTATAATGAGTCTCCGTTCTGAAATCCCTGTCACCATAACTGCAACTCTCTGAAACTCACCAATATAAGAATCCAAGCTACCCGTCTGTCTGAGTTGAGCTAGCTCCCTGAAATAAAGTTCCGGATCCTTCTTATCAAATCTCTCTATGAGCCTGCTAGTGAACTCCTGATAGGTATTGACTGCATGATGGCCAAGCGTATACATGCCGTGGTGCCACCAATCATGTGCGATTCCATCAAGATGCAAAGTAGCAAACTTAATGGCCTCGTCCTCCTACATAGGCCTCAAAGATAGATAGTTGTCCAATTTCTGGACCCAAGACCTCGCTGATGTCTTTTCAGACCCATCAAAATATGGCAAGGTAATCTTGCTAACCGCATACTGCAAATCCCTGTTCACCTGTGGCTGCGGCTGCTGATGCTGAGGGGGTCTACGGTCAAATCTGCCTCCTCCTCTGGGTTTATGAACATCCATAAACTCATGAAATGATAACGCCTGCCGGATCTCAGGTGCTAGTGACATGTACTCACCATGAAACCTCGTCACATCTGCCACTGTCATGCCATTGTGTGGCTGAAACTCCTGATGCTGCCCCTGATGCTCTGCTCCCGGAGTCTGAGGTGGAGTCTCTCTAGGTAAGAAAGTAGGCTGACCTGGCCTACGCTCCTGATAGATCGGTGACGGTTGACGTGGTACTGATGCCAAGGGCTGATCTACTGGTGTAGTCCCGCTCGTCTGTCCAATCTGTATATAATGAGGCTGTGTGGGTGTATACTGTCTGATAGTGCCCATCAACTGGGACATCATGTCCATCATGTTATCATGTCTGCGTCTAAACTCCTCATCTGTAATATCACCCTCTGCATGTGCCTTCCCTGTATCCCTAACTGTCTCTGTAGGAATCTCGCGATCTGCCATTAGGGTTGCAACACTGTTTTCACTGTTGTTAGAGCTGGATCTGTGAATGCCTAATACACCTGACACTGTCTCACCTTCTGGAATCGGTGGACCTGTCCAATCCTCGGCTCTGCCTGTCCCTACACCCTTAATATAATGAATGGTATCTCTGTTCATGAAAAAGCAACCAAAAAGCACACTGTATTCTGAAAAAGCAACTGAAAAAGCACAGGATGGCAGGAGATCTGTGCTCTGATACCACTGTAAGAACCCTGGTGGTTCTCAACCCGAAACCCTGATTGAGATTTTTTGTTTTTTGCAGGTTTTGTATTTTTTGTGTTTTTGAGGTTTTTGAAGAACAAATAGAAAACTGCGATTTTCTAAATAAATTGATAATAAATTCCAAATAAATGCTAGGGCAATAAAATAGCTTGGAAAATGACCAGAACATCTAGGCGCATAAGTTTATTTGATTTCCAAAGCATATACAATATAAAAATGGGACAAATGAATGAGATCTGATTTATTTTCTAAGAACCTGGTTTGCTGTTGCAGCAAGATAAAGAATGTAGAAGATTTGTACGGCTTGCATGAAAGAACTGATTCCCAAGCGCTGAAATCCAAGCTAGATCCTCTGGAACCAATGCGTACAAGGTCCAATCACCAGAAACTGAAGGATGAATGCGTTTCTCTGAAGAAAGGAAAGTACGGCCTGGAAAGTACAGATCTGTACGGCCTGAGCAGCAGCAACAATAAATGCAGTACGGATTCAATAAAGAATGCCAGGCTTT
Organism: Sequoia sempervirens; assembly: GCA_007258455.2. Classification (NCBI taxonomy): domain Eukaryota; kingdom Viridiplantae; phylum Streptophyta; class Pinopsida; order Cupressales; family Cupressaceae; genus Sequoia; species Sequoia sempervirens. Next base: position 163,249 of record VDFB02181120.1, on the reverse strand, counting down.
TGATAAAATCTCTCTCTGATAGGTCGCCTTGTTAACTGATGATATTCTCTGAATCTCCTTCTGAAATCTAATCAATATGCCCAACTGCAACTTCTGAATGAAGTCACCCAGATGCAAGCTTCAACTGGTATTTCACAATCTCAATCTGCCAATCTCTGAAGAGGTATCGTTCTCCAGAAATGAATCGCCTGTTGAAACCCTAGGGTTTTGCAAACTCCGTTGCTCAGAGCAAATAAGACAAAAGTTGAATAACATAACATAATGGTTCGATTTTTTCTTTCCTGAATATATATCCCTTCTTGAAAATTCGACCCAAAGCTCTTTTTAAATAATCATTTAATAAAATGATCAAATTCGCCTTTTAGACTTAGGAGAATTAATAATAATTAAATGACGTCTCATTAATGAATAATAATTATTCATTTTGTCAAAATATATCACTTTATTATAAAGTATTAAAAATACTTTATAATATATCATTTAATCATTAATATTTAAATATATTAATAAAGTGACTTTAATATAAAGTCAAAATATTAAATATTCAATAATCATCAAAACACTCCTTATTTCTCCATCTGACCATCAAATCGAAGAACTGGGTCGACTCTGGGCTGAACAGCTGAACCAGGTGCCCTGCCCAAAATGGCAGCTTCCGCCTGACCTAACTTTCTAAAAATAGAAAGTTTCTAAAAATCCACTCTGGAAGATTCTGCGAAGGCCCAACCTGAAACAACTGCAATACCGGAGCTACCAACACTGAGTGACTGCCTCAGATGATCCTCTGCACACATCTGTCAGCCTACGAGGATCGAAATAATAGGCTAACCTCGTCACCAGCTGCGCTGACTAGGATGGGGACATCACAATATACAAGTCAGGCACATTACTACACTCTAGGTATGCAAATACACTAAAGAAGTATACATGTTCAATCAGAAGTATCTGCTCAAGAAATAGAACATGCATAACAGGAATATACACATGCAGTAAACACGCTAAGCACATTAGGCATAAAGCAAGTATGTAAACATGAGGTACACTCATAAGACATAAATCATACATTTGAATACACGTAGGCAGTATGCATAAGTAAATGCATGGGGCATACACCAACATGAAACATAGACTCCTATAAATAAGGCATGAAGTATTCATGAAGTATACACTTGAATATATAAAGCATCAAGTACGCATGAAAATAGAGTAGACACACTGAGAACATACCAATCTTGAAATACATATTAGAAAGTTATCCACAGAGCAGTCATGTTGAATGCATTCAAGATACAAATCATGGAGCAAACATGAATACATGTGCAGAGCATAATCACAGTTTGCATATGAATATATGCAATACACTTATAAATACATGGAGTAAGACACTCAAAAAACATCAAACAATAAATTACACACAAGGCATGCAAATCATGTAATTATACTTAAGAAAAGAAATACACTTGAAGTACATACGTAGAGCACATAAACCCTGACAAGGTATCCAATGATAAATACTCATAAGGTAGGAAGCAATATAGATACACTCAACAGATAAAAACAATTACATACAAGGCATGAATTACAAAAACAACATACACTTAAGAATGGAGTAGTCATGTATAGGAGTACATCAGTCATGAAGTGAACAAGGAAGATGCTAACCAAGAAACAAAAACACCCAAATACATCTTCATGGACACACTTGAACTCAAAGTCACAGAGTATACAAGTGCAAAGTCAGAGGGTATACACTCGAATACAAATACATCTCGAATTGAAGTACAATTCATTGAATATGCACTCAAATATGATCACAAGATCGTATACACTAAAATATAGTCACAAGTCAACTCAAATACACATACAATCATAGAGTATACACTCAAATACAAATTCAACCACGAGTCATAAAGTATACACTCAAATAAACGAAATCGGCAAGTATACACTTAAATACAAATACAATCACAAGTTATAGGGTGTACAATCAATTACAAATACACTTGAATGAAGTATGCTATCAGACAATCGAGAAGGGGGATTCGGTGTATCCCATACTACATCGTGGACTCACCCTCCTTCCCAAGGTCATCAAGTATACACAAGAACATGAAGCAGACACGCGAATACACGTAATGCACAAGCATTCACATGAACATATGTTACAAAGCATTCAATCTTAAATTTTTGAGCAAACTAAATAGATATTAAAACACCCAAGTTATCACCCCTTGTTCATCAACATCAAAGGCGAGGCAAGAGAGGTCACACACAAGGACACAAGGATGCCTTTAGCGCTTCCCTTCGCAGCCCGAGGGCGGCCAACAAACACCCGTTGTAATGATCCACTTGGCCCTCAATGGTAGACCGCAGTCATCCAAGGAGGGTGGCCTACCTCGAAGGGACCCTAGTCTCTGCTCTCCGTCATGTGCTTCCAACTCCCCTCCCTAATGATTTGATTGAAAAAGAATGATAATTTGGTAATGGGCAGACACACAGTCCATGCGATAGTTTGGAGGAAGGATTCCCATAGGAGGACCTTAGAGCACTTCCTTCTCAACCCGAGAGTGGCCAACCAACACCCGTGGAAATGACCCCCCTCGATCCTCGTTGGCAGACTTGCAGTCATCCAATGAGGGTGGTCTACCTTGAAGGGACTCTAGTATCTGCTCAACCTATCGGTTCCATCCCTCAACCAACTACATGATTGTTTGATGATACAAACAATTGCATCTAATGCTTTTCTTATTACAAGTTACCCACAATTACAACATGCTGTGAGAATTCATGAGTTCATCAAGATATTAATAATCTTTTTATCATATGAATGTATATGCATTAGTCCTTTATGATTTAAATCTATCAATCACCAATCATTTATCAATCATTTATAATACATTTAACAAATATTGTTTTCCACTATATGAAGGTATTGCTGATTTAGGGATATGAAAGTACGCACCTAATACTTACCACTTTGATCTGCAGAAACCTCCAACCAATGATGTCGCCTTCTTATACTATGTTTTAGTAGAATGATAGATCATCATGGCATTGTAGTTGTCCAACTCAAGATAGCATATTAGCAACAATATAATAGTGGCCTGATAATAAATAACAACATGGATAGCATTGTAGTTGTCCAACTCAAGATAGGATATTAGCAACAATACAAACAAATGACTAATCATAGATATGCAGACTAACAACATAGATATTTATCTATTCACACACATATATCTTGATACTTATTTTACCCTTACATCTAGTAGCTATGATACGAATGTCACAGTAGTGATTACATTCCATGGTTACAAGACATACCTGACTTGCATAATTCAGAATGTGTTCTATATGTTTATAGAGTATACCTTTGCTTTTGGTAAGTTTGCATACACTATCTTCACAGGATGGCAGGAAAGTTGCTCTGATACCACTTGTAATGACCCCTTTCTAATGGAAGCACTTAAATCTGAATCTTTGCATTCAAAGATGTTTCTCAAGGAGCCATTAGGAATGTTATAGATCAACAAAAATTCAGTAATAACAACTAATAAGATTAAAGATGATATAAATATTTCATTCTTCTCAGGGGATTATTCATTTCCTTCTTATCACTCCTATGAAAGATTCTTCTAGATTATATTTTATGCGCAATTCTCCACTAATACATATATATATATATATACTCATTGCCATACTATTCATTATAAACTTATCTAAATCTATGTATATATAAATAATTACCTCATCAATATATAAAGAATACATGTCAGTCCTACTAATTGGCGAATCCTTCACTTTCATATATTTTATTTAATTGTCTTTAACTGACTAGAATTTATCTAAATACTACAAGTTACCAGTCATTGCTAGCATCATGAAGGCGACCCTTCAATACTCCCAAGAGGATGGATCAATGACATCGAACCTCCTTAACTGTAGTTATTCTACTCCGGCATCCCATGGTAAATAAGTCTTAAGACAATGATGGCAGAACAAAATGTACACCGTCTCCATCAATTAAAGACAACAATGGTATATAGATGTATATAGTTTGATCTCATGGATGATTCCAACTCCTCCATAGCTATCTTTGGTTCCATAGTTACCAGTGCCCCATTCCTTCCCTAGACCATGGTCCTCAACTATCTGGCCATAATAGAAGGCGATTCATACCAATCCGATACCCATCATAGATTCCCATCAATTTGTAGTGTAATGTCCCTTACCATGTGCACAGACCGAACATGAGTATCTTTATTCATCAACTGTGGGTAGATGTCTTTCCCTTCCTTAAGAAATGCATTCTATTAATATGCTAGACTCTTTGGCTTTATCAGGCCTTTGTCTCATGCCGTCTAACACACCTAGTCCCGTGTCATTTAAATTCGATGTGCTTTTTGATTGTAATTGCCTTTGTGTCATTCCATCCCCTGGCGGAATAAGAGCTCAACTCCTTAAAATATATTATCTGCCCTTTAGAGACTTTATGCTATGAAGTCCTCCCTTAAAAGAAATCCCGCTGATCCCCTCAGCTGAATACTTGGTGCAAGCCACAACTTCTTCCTTTCCTCGGTCTCTGTGGCACTAGTCTCCATCCTTCCATTTTCTTTATGTATTGTCTGTGAACATCTGCTAGGCACTGAGATATACACACTACGGCTTGTATTCTTAACTCATGCCCGTCTGCATCTATATTGAATTATTTCTCGACAAACAGTTCTTCATAAAATTATATATGTATGCCTTCTCAAGGAAGGATGCAACCCTTAGGAAAGCAAGACTCTCTATTAAATAACGCTTATTGATTAGGATATTTTATGTCTATATATTCACAATTAAAATATTATTTATATTGGTTTTAATGTTTTATGTTAATTCTATATTTTTAGTGTTTATTACTTGTATAAATTCGTTAATGATCTTTTTTATAAATATTACAATATCATTGTATTTGTTATTATTATAATATTATATTTATATTTATTAAATATCCATTATATGATAATGATTGTATTATTATTTTAATAATTATAACGTTATTTATATTTATAACACTGTTTTTGTTTTAACAATTATAATTATAATGCCATCAAATGGTTAATAATTTGAGATATGCTTCAGTTGTCTTAAAGGCACAACTTCGGGGACATGACAAAGTTCCATATGAAGTTGATGGGAGTTATTTCTAAGTTAATAGCAAAACACTTGACTAAATGATATGTGAGTGAACAGCTAGTCTTATTGTATGATGTCAGTGGATGGTAAAATGCTACTAACAACATTGCATTCAAAATTATTATTCATATTAAAAAAATGTTTGATCATAGAGTCTGCACTATCATAACAAACTCTGAAACCTTCAAAAACTTTGTAAGACCTGTTGTGACCTTTTTCACACATCGCCCCATTGCAAATGGGGACCCCCTAATTTTGGCTTTGCTTTGCGGTCGTTTTGTTGTTGTCTCTCTTTTATGCCGTCTGCCTATCGAAGATTGTGCCCGTCTGTGAGCCTAACAAGTGAAATTTGGTCAAATTAGGGTTTCCGTCCTTCTGGTCAATCCGAAGTCGAACGAAGTGAGTAAATTGAAAATTGAGCTTAACGTTGTTGTCAGTATGCTTCCAGCAGGCTCTCAGCGAGTTTTCATCAGATTCTGAGGTACTTACTATTTTTAGTAAGTGTGAAATTCCGGGCAGTTCGTCAGCATTTTTGAGATTCAGACAGTCACACTGCATTCAGAATACATTAGACTACTCGCATGCAAAATTTGAGTGAAAACAGACAACTTTCTATTTTTAGCAGTCCGGCTTCCGGGACAGATTTTAGGGTTCAGATGCAGAGTTTTTCTTTGCATGTTGGCATATTCCTTCTGGGTTTTTCGAGACCTTCGCAATGATATAACATGCAAAACGAGACGACCACTTTCAGAATTCAGTCTTCCGAGGCTGTTTTTAGGGTTTGCATGTCAGGGTTTCTTTTGCATGTCGGATGATTCCTGATGGGTTTTTCGAGAGCTTCGCGATGGCGTGACATGCAAATGAAGATAATCACTCAGTAAGGAACTTACTATTTTTAGCAGGTGCGTCCCGGCAGCCGCTTCCCAGCAGTTTAGAATCACGAGCTGATCGCAGTGCCACAGAAATGAAGAGAAACAGAGATCTTTTGATACGCATGTAGAGCGAATTAGGGTTTCCAGCTTCGGAGCCCAAAAAGAAGGGTAAAAAGTCAAAATTTTTGAAAACCAGTGTAAACCACCGCGATCAACATTCTTCAGGCTATCTGCTGGTAAAATTTCAAGTCAAACAGAGCACTTACTATTTATAGTAAGTCAATTTGGAAACTGGCTAAAAATAGTAAATCAGGTGCATGCGTCAGTGTCAGCTGTCAGGTCACGTGGTGAGGAGCGCCTCATTCAAATTTCAAGTTAATCGGAGCACTGGAGCTATTAGAAACAAGCAATTACTATTTTTAGTAAATCGTCCTCAAAAACAGGCTAAAAATAGCAGGGTGGCTAAAAATGGCAATGTTGACAGAACAACAAGATCATGAGGATGCAGTGTGCAAAATTTCAAGTCGGTCCGAGCTTCAGAAATGCAAATTCAAAGGACTTACTATAAATAGCAGGGCATGAAGGCTGGCGAGAACGAGGAAAAATTTCTAAGTCTAGAACTTTGTCCTGCTGCCATGGCAAAATGCGCCCAGATAGATGAGGAGACATGGAAAATTTCTAAGGGTGAAGCTCGTGCACCACATAGGCCAAAATGCGCCCGAGCTAGAGAAAGTCAAAGGAAGTCAACGCCTTTTCATTCTTCTGCCTAGCCCAAATGCGCCTTCAAGGCAATGCCAAGCACAAAAAAATTCTAAGTGTGAGAATTCATCCTTCACCTAGGCTAAAATGCGCCCAAAGTGCAAAAGTCAAAGAAAAGTCAACAATGTTCATCCAATACCTAGGCCAAAATGCGCCCACCTTGAAGCATGAGAGCTGGAAAATTTTCTAAGTGTGAGGATATCCTCTTGCCACCTCAAAATGCGCCCAGCTCATGGCCCCATGTTGAAATTTTTTCTAAGTATAAAACTTTATCCCTCACCTATGCTAAAATGCGCCCCACATGCAAGCAAATCCAAAAATTTTCTAAGTAAAGTTCATCCTCCTACATGGGCAAAATGCGCCCAAATGCATGCATGTCAAGACAAAAAGAGGGAAGTTGAAGGGTCACTCCAAGGCGTGGTAAGAGTTTCATCCACCAGCTACATGGAAATGCGCCCAAGGAAGGAGGGAGTCAACAAGTCAAACAAGTTCGTCCTTCTCATACATGGAAATGGGCCCAAGGAAGAAGTGGGTCAACAAGTCAAAGCTTTTATCCTTCTCACCCTCCAAAATGCGCCCAAACAAGCTCAAGTGAAGACAAAAAAAAAGAAGTTGAAAGGTCATCCCTCTTGCATGCCTAAATGCGCCCAAGTTAGGATGGTAAAAGGTGAGTGGAGGTGGTAAATAAGGTGAAAAATATTGCCAAGGCGTGGTGAATACAAGGTAAATGCTAGGCGTTATCCTCCATCAAGTGCAAAATGCGCCCAAGGTGGTGGGTGTTGGAGAATTTCCTAAGGCGTGTGAGGTGGTAGAAATAAAATGCTAAGGCGTGATTTTTTTATTTCCCTCCAAGTGCTATGCGCCAAGGGTGGTAAAGTGAAGTATAGGATGATGTTATGAGAATTTCTTCTAAGGCGTTGGAGTTTTAAATAAAATTGCCTTTCCAGTGTGAAGTAAAATGCAAATGGTGAGTGAGAAATAAAATATGCTAGGCAACTTCATGAAAATTTTCTGAGTGAAGCTGATATTTTCACAGGCAAAGTTGACAGAGTTGAGTAAAATTTCCTAAGGCAAAATTTTCATGGTGATCAAAATTTTTTTTCTAAGGCACAAATATTTTCTTTCTTAGAAAATACGCCTAGGGCTCTGAGGAGATGAAATTTCTCGAGATGCGAGCAAAATTGTTGGAGATGAAGTTAGAAGGTGCCAACATTGCAGGATGAGTAAAAAAATTTTCAAGTTAGAGCAACAAAATTCTCAGAGGGGATGAAGAAATGAAATTAATTGTTGAAAATTATTTTTCCAAGGTTCAAAATTCCAGAAAATTAAATGAACCCGTTCGTTGGGTACCCATGGGTTCGACGCGTTGTGAAAGAAATTTTCTTCTGGGTATCGAAGATTATCGATGAGGAATGGATTTTAAGGTCTTCCACAGCTTGTCAAGGATTCTGGGATGAAGATTTTAAATGGGCACCGGGTTGATGAATTTCATAAGGGAAATTTGAAAATTTTCTAAGGCAAATGTGAAGAAAATGTGTTTTCAAGTTAAAAATATGCCTCAGCGGATGAGTTTTAAGTCAATTGCCTAGGTGAATTTGATTGAATTCTTCGTGGGACCAATCTTCCAGAGTCAGAGTTGAACGAAATTGGGTATCAAAGCTCCAGTTAGTGAAATGAATTTCTCAAAGATGATGCGCCCTTGAGGAAGATGGGTTGAAAATTTGGCTAAGGCATGAAGAATCATGAAGAAAGCAGAAGTTGACGCTTGGAAGTTAGAGCGTGAAGATCGGGTAAGTAGTTGAATTTATATTATGAAGTGTCCTAATACTCTTCTCCTCGCTTGTTTTGCAGGAGGAATGTCAAGGCCAGAGCACGATGACTTGAAGTGGTGAGGCACGATGATATTACAACCTTCAGAGGAAGATAAAGTTATAAGTTTCACATGAAGGAAGAAAAAGTTGCAAGGAATTGGCTAAGTGTTAGCTCAAGTGACAAAGAAGTTGAAGAGCAACGTCAAGAAAGAAGATCAAGGACAGTGTGAACACGTCTACAAGCGGAATCTTCTAGAAGACTGATTGTGGGCATTTATTGCCTTTGCTATTTTTGGGAGTGAGTGGGAATCTTTGATTCATTTAATGTACCACTCCCTACTCTAGCAGTTTTTAGGGTTAGGGCTGAGGTGGCACAATTTTAGCCACTCTATTGATTGTAACCCTAGCCGTCTTTTGGGACTTGGCTAGCTATATAAAGGGGGAGTCCCCCTCATTTGTAACTCAGTAGACAGTAGAGAAGATTAGAATAGACATAGAGTAGAGGGACAACTTAGAAGTAGCTTAGTATAGATTGATAGTGTAGTTTGAAGAAGAGGGAAAGTTTTCCCTTTGAAAACTTTGTAATAAATTGTTGTGAACACTCTCTCAATAAAAGAGTTTTTCATTGATGGTGAATTTCGTCTTTGTTGTGAGTAGCTAGCAAGGTTTCTTCGTCCTTCCGATTCAAATGGTAGCATAAAATAGTTAAAAGTAGTATAATTTTCATTCCATGCAAGTAGATGTTAACTGTGGAATGTGGTGTTGATCTAAGCAACTTCGTCTATCCATACCACTAGTGTGTTTGCTGATGGTGAATGCGCCTTGTGTGGTCAACTGGAAACGTTGTGGACCTAACTTCAATCACAGTTTGAATGATGGTATGCGTCGTTGTGATGGTATCCTCATGTCAAGTGGTGGTTTGAACATCTTTAGTCATCTCCCTTGAAGATTGCACCGACTCCGTGGAAGCTGTCCGATGTGAGGCAAAGCGAAGTTTGGTTGAAGTTTGCTGAAGTTGAGCTCCATATCCCACACCTTAGAATAGATTTAGACTCTCTCAACCTTACCCCATTTCAATTCAGTACTTTCTGGTTAAAATAGGAAACCCACGCTTCATAGACAAATCTTTCGAGCATTTGAATTTCTTTCTCCGTTGCTGAACAATTCCGTAAGTCCCCTTGAAATACCAGCAAATCACATCGAGCCAAACTGAGCCTATTCGCACTGAAAGAACCTTGGAGTTGAACGCATGAACTTTCTTGCAATCTTAGCATGCGGAATACTTTGATCAAGAGAGGATAGGGTAGCCATTGGCGACTTTATTCTGCGTTGGTGCGGTCACGAAAAACACATCAACAAGACCTCAAAATAACTACAATAAAGATGTTTGCATCCTAGAAGGATAAAAGAAAAAAAAAAATTATCACAAGAAGTTTTCAAGTAGGAAACCTCAAAGAATATATCATCTAAATAAAATTATAATCAAGTGATAAAAGAGAAACCGCTTCTCATAACATGTAGAGTGAAATGGGCATGAATTATGCATTTTCAAAGATTCAAGATACAAAACCAAGTCACATTCGAAAGCTTTGGTATTAAAGCAAACCTTCAAATTTATTTGAAGTATTGACTCATATGAAGTAGAAGTAGAAGATAGCGACAAAACACATTTTAGGATAGATATGCATAAGATCAAAATAAGCATACAAAATCATAATGACCGAGATTTTGATGTCACAAGGATTGGACATCTTGTTGCAATACTAGGTTACATATAAACATCAGGCTGATGTTTTTATGCAGCCAAGGGTTTTTCTGCTACAACTTGAGAGAAGGATAAAATGTTTTGAAAACAAAGATGACCTACAGCTAACATTACCTCTTTACTTCTGGTAACGAGACTATAAAAAAATGAAACTATAGCATTGTCATATCCATCAAATAGACCATAAAACTAATTTACAAGTCTACCACTGTCGAATAAAATAGACCATCTAATGTTGTTTGGATCAAATAACCAACTAATCTTCACAGAAACAATCTTGTTGTGCATAAAATAAAGATAAGAAGTAGACACAAAATTAAACCATGATAAAGTAGATATAAAATATGAAGCAGACACAATGGATTAAAATATAACCTCAGAAATATAGAGCATTCACCTGTCCTAACAAGAAAATTCTATTTCTTTGGATGGAAGCCCCACCAAAATAAAATAGTTTCAACGTTTTCTATCTTGTTAATTTAAATTGAAGGATCCTTGTGATGTGCACATTGAAAATTTTATATGACATTCGATATAGATAAGAAGTAGACACAAAATTGAACTGTGTGAGAATTTATTCTTAGTATTGACAAAAGTCCTAACATCTAAATATAGATAAAATTGAAGCTTGATAAAGTAGACACAAGATATGAAGTATGAATAGTGAGCTAAAATATAACCTCGGAATATAGATCATTCACCTATCATAATAGTTAATTACTATGTCTTTGAATGGAAGCCCCATGAAAATAAAATAGATTTAACGTATTTTATCTTGTTAATTTAAATTGAAAGATCCTTGTGAAGTGCAGTTGAAAATTTTATTTAACAAATTATTCATCTATTTGTATGCACTGGTTGAATTTTGTGCAAATACTATTTGTATAGCATGAAGTTATAGAATGCATTTGAAAGTGTTATAGCAAAGAATTGCCTACCTTTGACTCAAATGCACCACCTCCTGACTCCCTACAAGTTTTCAACTAGTTGCGCCTTCTATGCATGTCTCGACAAGCTCCTTTTTGTAGTCATGCCCTAAAAATATCTCGTGGCTATGACTACATTATTCATAAAATATTTCACCATTTTGCAGGTTTTGAGGGTTTCACAAGTTGGTGGGAGATTGATTAAGCTTGCAGATGTGATTTAAATGTGATTGTTTATGTAATTTAAACGGGAAAAAATGGTTGAAAATCACAGTCAACGGTTTTTCAAAAAGACGGGATTTTTGGGGGAAAAAATCGTCTGCAGGATTGATTTGCAAAAAATCGGGTATAATCGGGATTTTTTGGAGATTTTGGCTTCTCTGTGATACACTACAAATCTTCTTTTGTTGGCCTTGCAAAGGTGTCAACTAAAAATGATGATGACAATATTGACAATTGTTGGGAACAAAGATTCTAGTATTACTTACAAATGAGAGACGAAAAGATTTTTGTTAACGACTTGACATAATATGATTTTATTTTAGGTACAACAATAGTCTTTGTCAGGTGTAATCAATTGGAGTTCAAGGCCTGCATGTTTGGTTATTGTGAACAATATAAATAATACTAATTTTCATGTCTACATTTTTTGCCTTTGACTTTTCTTTCATATTTAAAGAAGGGAGAACAACAACTGACTGGTATTACATTGTACTAATATAGTTGCTTTTAACATTCTGTCCCTGTGTGGTAGACACTTCTGCTATGACATTTCAGTCAATGGGATTTGTTTTTCAAGATGGACGGGCCTCTATGAATGGTTCATGTGCAACTATTTAGTATTTAGGAATAGAAATAACTGTATACTAAACTGCTCTGCATTAAATTTCACAGTTTGTGTTGTTTGTTTTATTTTGTTACGTGATATTATAAGAGGATTCTAGTTTATGGAATAATTCAAAGATCTTTCAAAGGCAATTTGTATTTGTATGTGTTTTAGATTTTTCTGCAAATACGATGTATATGTATTTATCTTAATTTTTTCATTAATGTGGAACATTTACTAATATTTTTGACTGATCTGATCATCTATGATAGAATGATGGATCTGATGAATTCGTGCAGACGAGTACCCCTGTAGAATTTCAGGTAATGCATCTATACAATATGTGTTTATTTCTAATCTAGATATTTTAAAATTATTCAATACTGCTGACATTATAATCTATATTACATTTTGTAGGAGTTATTTAACAAAAATGTTGTAGATTCATTTAAAAAAATTATATTATTGTCATCTTGCAGAACATTCTTAAGTTGAACTTCTCAAATCAGCTGATGTATTGCCAAAATCAACCTTTATCTCTTTGTAAAATTAGAAAGATTAAAAAAATTGTGCATGAGAAAGTGGGGTATGTCAATGTGAACAATGTATTACGTAAACAGTTTCATTATAGGTCCTATTCACGCTAACATACTCAAGCTTGCTTAGGTCATTTACCTTTTGTGTTGCATATGATAGTATTAAGAAATTTGACAGTCTTATTATGTCATAGGGTTTCATCTTTGTTTTTATGACAAACTTTTCATCATTGTATATCGCACTAGTTTCATTTTGCATGTAATGAATTCTTTGGCTTTATAGCATTTCCATTGCTTCTTTCTTGTGTGGAAGGTTGTTTTTGTTGCAAGTGATCCTTAGGCTATTGTGGGGTTAATCAACAACTCTTACATGGTATTAGAGGTTTACGTTTACAATTTCCTTTCCTGTTCTTTTGAGAGTGTTAGTCAAGTGGTTTCATATGGTACATGCTAGTGCAAAACAAACCTCATGGTTGAACTTAGAAGGTCAAAAAACCTATAAATCCATTTAAGGTTTGAGCTGGTTTGAAGTTGGAGAATTTTGGAGGTTTTTTGGGGGTTTTGAAGAAATTTGTGCACAAATATTTGTAATTTTGTACAACCATATGGATTGTACAATTTTGTATGGTTGTATAGTCGACATTTGATTGAATGCCATTGCTGTAGAAATCAAAATCTCCTAGAGAATGTTCTTTTGTACTTTTCTTGATCATCATTTGGTATAGTTATCAATTTTTTTTATTTTCATTGGTATGGCTGCCCAGAACCGATGTTAGCAATAGCTCAATCGCGTGTAGAGATAAGTGGGTGGTTGCGGGATGCTAGCCCCAATGGGGATGAAACTTGTAGGTTGTGATGCAAGCAATGCCACTAGTAGTTGCTACTGCTGTCTTGTTTCTTTGTTTTGCTGCCACTATAGTCACCAACCATTGCACTCTTGGTGGATGGTCGCATGGATGAATAGAACCAAAACTATAGATAGGCCCTAAAAGAATAGTTTTTTGTAAAAGGCCATAACTTGGGCATATGTTGTCGATTTTTTGCAAATAAATAGGATTTGGAAAAGTGGTTTCGAGCACTATGCACTCATCTACTTGATTTTTTAAGATCTATCCAAGCTACTGTTGATGTGATTTTTGAGACCGCACCAACACAGAATAAAGTCTCCCAACGCCTACTCTATCCTCTCTTGAGCAAAGTATTCAGCATGCTAAGATTGCGAGTGAGTTCATGCTTTCAACTCCAAGGTTCCGAAATACTTGGAACACCCTCAGTTGGTTCGATGTATATTGCTGTGTTCTTACGAGGGGACTTACACAATTGTTCAGGCTTCTTGCAGTTAACAATAGATAGATGATTTGAAGGGATTTTTGCACGTATGATTTGGCAATAAGTTCGTTTACCTAAAGCTAATCAAAAATGTGCGGAAAGTAAATGAGAGTAAGGCCTAAGAAACTTATATTCTATTCTAAATGCAGGATATGTGGAACTCAATTTCGGCAGACTTCAACCGAATTTTACCTAGCCTCACATCGGACAACTTCAGCAAAATTAGTGCAATCTTCAAAGGGGATACCAAAAGATGTTCAAATTACAATTTAGCATACATATACCATCAAGACGACGCATATAAGTATACAAATCACAATCGAAGTTAAACTCAAGACAATTTCCAGTGGACCACACAAGGCGAACTTATCATCAACAAGCTGCTAGTGTTATGGAATGAAATGAAGCTACCTCTATAAAACGCCACACATCAAAGTAAACTACTTGCATGAGAGAAAAAAAAACTATGCTACTTGGATCCGAAAGGAAGAAGAGACCTTGCTAGCTATCCATGACAAAGACGAATTCCACCATCAATGAAAAGATCTATTATCATGAAAGTGTTACACAACAATCTCCACAAAAGTTTTCTAAGGGAAAACTTTCTTTCTTCTCCACACTAAGCTATCAAACAAAATGCCAACTATGCTCTACTCTCTAGTCTCCAATCTCTAGCTCTAATGCTAATGTCTGATCTAATGAATTACAAATGAGGGGGACTCCCCCTTTTATAGATGGCCCAGTCCAATGGACGGCTCAGATTACAATCAAAAGAATGGCTCAGATTAAGCCACCTCAGCCCTAACCCTAAAAACTGCCAGAATGGGGAGTGGTACATTAAAAGAATTAAAGATTCCCACTCACTCCCAAAATAGAAAAGGCAATTAATGCCCATAATCAGTCTTCTAGAAGATCCTCGTCCAGTAGTGCATTCCCGTTCTCCTTCTCTCTGGCTGCAAACTCAATGAATCTGCCAAGCACAGCCTCAACCTCTTGAACTGAACTGGGTGGAATACACTCAAGCTGGAACTCTAACATCGTGACTGAATGTTCATGCCTTGTACAAGATTTTCTCCAAGCAACCAAGGAATCCTGCGTGCTTTGGATCAAGGTGGAGAAAGTGGAGGTGTTCTCAAAGTCATCTTGTATGAAGGTCTTAACCCCTGAAAAGAAAGGCACCAGCCTACCCCTCAAGTTATCAACATTTACCTGTTGTGACCTTTTCACACATCGCCCCATTCAAGATGGGGACCCCTAATTTTTGCTCCATTCTGGTCATTTTGGCTTTGGTTTTTGTGTGTGTCTCTCTCTCCGTCCGTCTCTTTTCTATGGTCTGCTTCCTGGGGACGTTCCCGTCTGCAAGCTTCAACATGAATTTGGCCAAGTCCGAAAATTAGGGTTTCATCTTTCCTGGTCAGTCCAAGGTCGAACGGGTGAATAAATTGAAAATTGAGCTTAACATTGTTGTCAGCATGTTTCCAGCGGGTTTCCAGCCAATTTTCATCAGATTCCAAGGTACTTACTATTTTTAGTAAGTGTGAAATTCAGGGCAATTTGTCAGCTATTTTGAGATTCCGATCATCACACTGCATTCAGAGTATATCAGATTGCTTGCATGCCAAATTTGAGCGAAAACAGACGACTTACTATTTTAGCAGCTTCCGCACGAATTTCGTGGTCCGGATGTAGAGATTTTCTTTGCATGTCCGGATATTCCTTCCTCGGTTTTTGAGACCTTCGCCATGGTATAACATGCAAGACGCAGACGACCACTTTCGTGGATTCAAGGCTATTTTAGGGTTTGTATCGGGTTTCTTTGCATGTCGTAATTCGATGGTTTTCGAGCTTCGCGATGGTGTGACATGCAAATGAGGATTCTCACTCAGAAGGAACTTGCTATTTTTAGCAGGTGTGTCCCGGTAGCCGCCTCCTAGCAGTTCAGAATCACGAGCCGATCGCAGTGCCGCAGAAACGAAGGCAACCGAGTTCATTTGGTATGCATGCGAAGCGAATTAGGGTTTCCAGCTTCGAGCCTAAAAATAGGCGTAAAAGGTCAAAATTTTCAAAAACCGGTGTAAACCACCACGACGCGTCCTTCAAGCTATCTGCGGTGAAATTTCAAGTCAATCGGAGCACTTACTATTTATAGTAAGTCAAATTGGAAACGTGCTAAAAATAGTAAATCAGCTGCATGCGTCAGTGTCAGCCAGCAGGTCATATGGTGAGGGAGCCTCATTCAAATTTCAACTCGATTGGAGCTTGGGAGCTATCAAGAAACATGAGCTTACTATTTATAGTAAGCCACCTTCAGAAACAGGCTAAAAATAGCAGGGTGATTGAAAATGGCAGTGTCGACAGGACAACAGAGCTATGAGGATGCTACGTTCAAAATTTCAAGTTGATCCAATCTTCAGAAGTGCAAAAATGGGAAGGTTTACTATAAATAGCAGGGTATGAGAAGCTGGCAAGGACGAGAAAAATGGCTAAGTCTGGAACTTCATCCTTCACTTCCTTGAAAATGCGCCCATCTCAGCTGGAGGTCAAAAAAATTCTAAGTATGAAGATCGTCCTTCTCAGAGGGCAAAATGCGCCCAAGTTGCAAAAAGTCAAGGAAAGTCAAGAACTTCATCCACCTGCCTAGGCAAAATGCGCCTACCTTGAGAGTTTGCATGCTAAAAAAATTCTAAGTTAAAACTTCATCCTGCTCCCTAGCCCAAATGCGCCCACTCTAAGAGGTTGATGAGAAAAAATTTCTAAGGCATGGAGATATCCTCCACCACCCTCCATTTGCGCCCATCCTTCTCATGTAGCAAATGCGCCCAACAAGAAGTCTAAGGCGTTAGAATCTCATCCACCTCACCATGCTATTTGCGCCCACCTCATAAGCAAGTCAAGGAAAATTTCTAAGTATAAAATTTTTTTTTTCCACCTCACCATGAGAAATGCGCTCAAGCTAAGGAAGGAGTCAACAAGGTCAAAGGGGCGTTTCAAACTTTATCCTCATTCATGCATGAAATGCGCCCAAATAAGGGCAAGTAAAGACAAAAACAAAAAGGGGAATATTCCAAGGGAGGTGGCGTCGCAGATTTTCATCCTCCTAGGCATGTAAAATGCGCCCAAAACCAAGAAAGTCAACCAGTCAACAAGTTTCGTCCTCCTACATGGGCAAAATGCGCCCAAAAGCTGCCATGTGAAGACAATACCAAGGGCGTTGGAAAATGTTTCATCCCTCAGTATATGCAAAATGCGCCCATCCTCCTCTATGTCTCAAATGCGCCCAAAGTTGAGATGTGAAAGGTGAATAAAGGTAGTAAATAAGGTAAAAGGTGGGTGAAAATTCTCTTCTAGGCGTGGTGAAAGCTTGATGAATGCTAGGCGTGGATTTGAATATTCCTCTCAAGTGTGCTACATGCGCCAAGGTGGTGGGAGTCATAAGGTGTTAGAAAATTTGCTAAGGCGTGGTGAAGTGGTGTGTGTTGGAAAATATTTTAAGATGATGGAAATAAATTGTTAAGGCGTAATTTTAAAATTCTTCTAAGTATGCTAGGCGCCTAAGATGATTTTAAAATTTCTCTAAGGCATGGGAATATTTTCCTAAGTGTGGAGAAAAATGTAAAATGGTGAGTGAAGGGTAAAATGTACAAGGCGCCTCTGTGAATGAAATTTTTCTAAGTAAAGATGATACTTCTCTCGCTGGCAGGCAAACAAAATTTTCTAAGGCAAAATTTCCACAGTGATTCAAAAAAATTTCTAAGGAAAAATTTCCAGAGTGATTCAAAAATTTTCTAAGGCACAAAATGTTTTCTCCCTTAGAAAATACGCCTCGAGCTCTGGGGTGGTGGAATTTTTCTTGAAGCACAGATGAGTCGCCTGAGGTGAAGTCAGTGACTGCCAGCTTCACGAGGTTAATAAAAATTTTCCAAGTCAGAGCAAAATTCTCAGAGGAGATCGAAGGACGAGGACAAAATTGTTGAAAGAATAATTTTCTAAGGTTCAAAATTCAGAGAAATAAAATGAACCCGTTCGTTGTGCACCCATGGGTTCGATGCGTTATGGAGAAAATTTTCTTCTGGGTATCGAAGATTATCGATGAGGAGTTGATTTTAAGGTCTTCCACAGCTTGTCAGGAATTCTGGGATGAAGATTTTAAATAGGCACTAGGTTGATGAGTTTTCCTAAGGGAAACTTAAAAATTTTCTAAGGCAAATGTGAAGAAAATGTGTTTTCAAGGTGAAATTCTCTAGACGATGAATTTGAAAGAAACTGCCTAGGTGAATTTGTTTCAATCCTTCGTGAAGATAGTTTCCTTGAGCCAGAGGTGGATAAAATCAAGGTTGTCGGAGCTCCAGCGGGTGAAATGAATCTCTCAAAGATGCAGTTGAAGTTGATATTGTCCGAAGGATGATGGAAGAGTTCTAATCCTCTTCTCCTCGCTTGTTTTGCAGGAGAAATGTTGAGGCCAGATCAAGCGATGACCTGAAGTGATGAAGCAAGATGATATCACAACCTTCGGAGGAAGATAAAATTACAAGTCTCAATCTTGAAAGAAGAAAAGGTTGCAAGAAATTGGCTAAGTGTTAGCTCAAATGACCCTCAAGTGGAAGAATTCAAAGAACAACGCCAAGAAAGAAGATCGAGAACAGTGTGAACGCGTCTACAAACGGAATCTTCTAGAAGGATGATGGTGGACATTATGGCGCATTTATTACCCCACTCTCCTTGGTGGCGGTTTTTAGGGCAATAGCGTTTAGGGCTGAGGTGGCACGATTCTGGCCACTCTATTGATTGTAACCCTAGCCGTCTTTTGGGACTTGGCTAGCTATAAAAGGGGGAGTCCCCCCTCATTTGTAATAGATTAGAATTAGATTAGACATTGGAATAGTAGACATTGAGAGAGCATTAGCATTAGAGCTAGATAGTGTAGCATTGTAGAGCATTTTTGCATAATTTGGAGAAGAAAGAAAGTTTTCCCTTTGAAAACTTTTGAGGAGATTGTTGTGTAACACATTTTATGATAATAGATCTTTTCATTGATGATGGAATTCGTCTTGTCATGAAATGCTAGCAAGGTTTCTTCTTCCTTTCGTATCCAAGTAGCTTAAGTTCATGCAAAGTAGCTTACTTTGGTGTGTGGTGTTTTATTGAGATAGCTTCGCTTTATTCCATACCACTAGCGGCTTGTTGATGATAAGTTCGCCTTGTGTAGTCAACTGGACATAACATTGAGTTTAACTGTTGTGATTTATATGCTTATATGCGTCGTTGTGATGGTGTATGCATGTTAAGTCATAATTTGAACATCTGTTGCTATTTCCCTTGAAGATTGCACCGTTTCTTTGAGGCTGTCGAGAGGCTAGGTGAAATCCAGTTGAAGTCTAATGAAACAAAGCTCCACATATCCTGCATTTAGAATAGAACATAAACTTCTTAGGCCCTACACCCTTTTAAATTCAGTTCATTTCCGGTTAGAATTAGGAAACTTCGCTCACCAAATCATTTGAATCACACGAAAGCCCTTAGTCGTTTGTTGTTAGCCGTCGAACAATTGTGTAAGTCCCCTTGACATACCAGCAATATCACATCGAGCCAAACTGAGCCTATTCGCACTCAAGGAACCTTGGAGTTGAAAGCATGATCTTACTCGCAATCTTAGCATGCTGAATACTTTGTTCAAGAGAGGATAGAGCGTCTGTTGGGAGACTTTATTCTGTGTTGGTGCGGTCTCAAAAACCACGTCAACATTACCTCATCTGGATTCAACCGCCTAGCAAATATGGCCTCAAAAGTATTCTGAACTCCATCAATGATATTGGCCATTGCCTTCCGTACTCTGGTTGAATTTGCCTGTGCTGCGTCAAAGAAACCACGTCCTGTGATTGCTGAAGAATACCATCTAGAAAAATCATACCTATCATTCTCCTGAATGACCCATCCATCAATCAGCAACTGCAAAGGGACATGCCTCAATGCCTCAAGATGCTGAATTACTTTGCTCTGATAAATAGAAGCATCTCCCCAAGCCTGATCAACTGCCTCCATCTGTGCCAAAATACTGGAAGCCTGCTGAAAAGCAAAAGCAAGGTCCTCCATAAACTTTTTTGTCTCAACATGAACTCCCGTGACCCACTTGTCTGCTTCCTGTGCCATCTTCCCCAACTCCAACAAGCCACTGATTGACTCTCTAGGTATCTCTGCTGGAGGCTCTATCACTGGAATCTCCTGCCCACGAGGACAAGACAACTGTTGCACATATCCAATTAGAGCCTTATGCTCTCTTTTCAACTTCTTGTACTTTCCTTCTTTCTTGAATAACCTGTCCTTGAGGGCGAGGTAGGAGTTATCACACTCCTCTACAATCTGTGCACCTGTGGGGCGTCCTAAGTCCAAAGTTGTGACCACATAATTCTCTGGCAATGCTTCATCTCGGTCACAATCAACTTGTGGCACAACGATGTGAAGGGTACTGGAACCATCCTCATCTGTTGATATCTTCGAAAACTTTCGTGCTCTCTTCTTCTGTGGAGGTGCACTGATCCTGTTCAAAAATTCTTCCATCTCAACTGCTGGATATATCTCTTCGCTGGGGCTTCTCCTCTTCCTATCCTTAAGCCAATTAGGCACATTGTACTGTATATCAAAGCGCTGTTGTTCTTGTGCCTCTGCTTCTCGAACCTGCTCAACTTCTACATGATTCTGACGAGGCTCATCGTCCTCAAGTGGCTGAGTGTCTCCTGAAACTATATCATCATCATCCTCCATAGCCGCCTCTAACTCCTGCTGAAACTGAGGGTCAGTAGTAGTCCCCTCATCACCTCATCATCCTGCTGATCAACCCTACTAGGTGCGTTGACACTCTGGCCAACCGACTCTCTTCGTGGTGGCTGATTATTCTCCTGTACTGCTTGCACCTGATTCAATGCATTCCTTTGATCAGCAAACAAAGAAACCTCCTGGATACTTGGAGAACGTGTTTCCAATGGCGTAGGCGACTCAACTCGTGGAGGCTCCGGCTGACCGGGCTCCTACCGAACTGGCTCTTTCCTTCTAGATTCTAGACCTCGTGTGATTTGTTTCTTTCTGCCGGTGGTGGGTGTCCTGTGATCTCCCATCAAATTGTAAGTCAAAGCAATTGACCTACTCTTCAACCTGCTCACACGCCTGTCAACCCATGCTCTGGTGAATGTCAAGGCCGGAATAGAAAGTGTGTCCAAGTCAGCAACCTCTGGTTCTGACCAATCCGGGAGTGGAAGCGTAGTATCTCTTACTACTGCATAATCCGGATGGACAACGTCCATATCCTCATTCACCTGGTTTGGAACCGGAACAACTTCACACTCTCGGATCATGGTAATCGGCAACTGATAGAACATTCTTTTCCTGACTTCAATCTCATCTGGCGCATCAACCCAATAATCCTCAATAGTTGCCTTGTGTTTAAACTCCTCTGACAGTACCCATTTGATGGCATTATGTAGATCATAATGCTGTCGGCTGGTGTGATAGGAAAAGTGATAAAATTGAAGCTCACTTTCGGCCTCTCTAGCTGCCTGTAATGAAGGACACACCTCATCTGAGTTGCCCATGACAATTGGGAAGTCAATTCCTCCCTTCTTCTTTTGAATCTTATTGTAGGCAACCAATTGCCTAGATATCTCTAGCATTAAAATTCTATCGGTTGGGTACTTAGGCAGCCTATATGGGTACAATGAAAAACCTTGCAGCCTTATGTAAGAAAACTTTGGAAACTGTATAAACCAGCACCCATACCTTTTGATCAATTCTTGGTTCTCTCTCGAGATTCTGTGATGCATCCGCTTCTGAAGCAATCTTGTGATGTGCATGGTGAAGGCGTCGTTGACACGCTTGTAATGAGTGGTACTTGCCAAATGCAACTGCGGACAAGCCTCATGTATTTTAAACTGGTGAGAGCCACAACCAACAGGCTCCTTGTAAGAAATCCCTCTATACTTCGTCATACAAGCTAGCATGTAGATGATGTAAGAGCTCATATAAAATGTCTTCGTCCTTCTCAGGCCCAGGAGCTGCTCGTGCAAATTGTCACTGATCATCACATCCCAGTTGACGTAATCTTTTCCTTCCAGCACGAGGTTGATGTAATAGAACATCCAAGGCTCGAAAATAAATGATTGTGGGCAACCTCCAACTCGACTCAGCATCATAATAAGGTCACAGTACTCCTGCTTCAAGTCATCTGCAAATGATTTGTTTTGTCAACTTCGTTCGAGAATGCCTGGGATTGATCATCCAATGAGTATTAATTGTCTCCATGCATCTCTCGAATGCAGAAGCGTACATTCGCTCAGATCGCTCTCTGGAATTGTAAGTGATATTCCTGTGCATCGGAATCATGAAAGCTTCACCAATGGTTGAAGGAGTGAGATTAGCGAGCACTTGTCCATCTGGTGACATGATTGACCTGTGATCCTGCTCATAATAGTTGGCGCACTCCATCATCAGCTCCGAACACTGAATGGCTGGTGGGAAACCAGCAGCTACGTATAATCCACTTCGAACAATGTTGGGTGAAGTGTTCGAAGGTCGATGACTTCCAATCCCAAGCATTCTGTTCTTGAAAGTCTCTAGGTTGACGGAGCCCAAGGTTGTATCCATTAGCTTGCCCAACTTCGAAATGAATTTTGACTCTGGCATAAATGTTTTGCTTAGCTTCTTTATAACTGCTTGCCTGGATGCACCATTGTTATCCTTGCCAGTCACCCTTGCCTTAGCCATCTGCAGGACAGTGAACATTTATCAGCAATTTAACTTATAAAATAAATGAAACATTGTGCAGGGGCTGCTAGTTGACTTTTTAAAATTTGAGAAGTTGCAACATTCTATTCATCTGCAAACCTTAGCTTCTCCTTCACAAGATTTCGAACTTCAATCGCTCAGAAAAAATTTTCCAAGCAAGCTTCAGTGACTTGACTACTTTCAGCAACTTCAATCAACAACTTGAACTTTGGTAAATTCGTACTTCGCACTTAGCAAGTGCGCACTTCAATATAGTCTTGAAACTTCTTACTTCAAGGCGTCCTTTTCAGCAATATGATCTTCAAATCGAAATTTCCTCTCTTGCATTGGCAAGTTCAAACTCCAGCAAGAAATCGAGCTTCAGCAACAACTCAAGCAAATTCGAACTTCTCAATCAGCAAATAACTTACCAAGTGCGCACTTTCTTAGCTCGAGCAACTCACAAATTTCAGACTTCAGCAAACTCTCCAGTCCTCAGCAAAATTTCGAACATCTTCAAGCCTCAACAATCTAGTCTTCAGCAACTCATTGCAATGTCTAACTTAGAGCAAATCGAATTCTCCTCAGCTGTGAAAAAGAAGTGAGAAACTTGTCAATCTTATAGGAAAATCTATTTCTAGAAGGAGGCTAAGTATAGCCAGTGAATTAAGTTCCCACTACTTCGTTTGAATTTCCCTCTCTGTTATTCCTGACACTTGTCTGAGAATCTCAACCTTCTAGAAGTTCAACTTTGACTGGCATCTTTTGAATTTACTTTCGAAAAATTTAATTTCAATTCATCTTTTTAATTCACCAGCCGGAGCTCTGTCACTTGAATTTGAATTTTACTTCTCTTCAGCTCTGGAAAATTCATCTGTGAAGAACTGGATCAAAATCATCTAGGCAACTCATTTCGAATTCATCATTCGAATCATTTTCTTTTCAAAAGTCGTTTTATTCAAATTTGCCTTAGAAAATTTCACAATTTGAGCCCTGATTAAATTCTTCACCCAAAAGTGTTGGCGAAGTGCCGAAGACATAGAAATCCATTTATCATCACAAATGTCTTGTACCCAAAAGAGAATTTTCTCCAGAACGCTTCGAATCCATGGGTACCCAACGAACGGGTTCATTTAAAATTTTAAATTTTTGAACCTTAGAAAAATATTACTCCATCAATTTTAAATCCGTTCTTCATCTCCGTGAACATCCTATTGCTCTGACTTGAGAAATTTTTGAAGTTCATCCTACATTGCCATCATCCGACTTCATCACCGTGAAGTTTGCTCGTGCTTCAGGAAGAATTTCCATCACCTTGATCTCTAGGCGTATTTTCTAAGGAAGAAAATACTTTGCCTTAGAGAAAATTTTAAATCATCTTGAAAATTATTCCTTAGAGAAATTTTCGCTTTAAAATTTTTTATTCAATCTTGCTCATCTTTGCTTGTGAGAAAATCATCAACTTTACTTAGAAAATCTTCATGAGGGCACTTATCATATTTTATCCTCCAACATCTTCAATGCCTTCGGAACAATTCGCCTAGCAATTTTGTTCTCACCACGTTGCAGTTTATTTCACACTTGGAAAATATTTTCACTTGAAGCTCCAACGTCTTAGGAAAAATTTTCATCACATCATCTCATATTTCATTTCATACTGAAGGCGCATAACATACTTGAAGAAAATTAAAACCACGCCTAGCATTTTGGTTTCACTTCACACGCCTTAGAGTATTTTCTTAACACTTACCACCTTGGGCGCATATAGCACTTGAAGAGGAATATTGCCACGCCTAGCACTTACCTTGCTTTGACCACGCCTTGGAGTATTTTACTCACCTTTTACCTCATTCACCACCCTGCATTCACTTTTACCACCTTCAACTTGGGCACATTTTGCCTAGGCAGGAGGATGACTCTTCAACTTCCTGTTTTTGTCTTCACTTGACCTCATTTGGGCGCATTTCCACCTAAGTGAAGTTTTAAAATTGTTGACTTGTTGACTTCTTTTAACTTTTTGTTGCATGGGCGCATTTGAGAGGGGGAGGAGGATAAACTTTTTCCAACGCCATCTTGTGACTCTTCACCTTCCTCGTTTTTGTCTTCACATGCCTTGTTTTGGGCTCATTTTGCCATAGGAGAAGGATAAAACACGTTGACTCCTTTGACTTCTTCTCTTTTTGGGCCCATTTTGCCATGCTTGAAGGATGGGCGCATTTAGGGGGTGGTGAAGGATGAGTTCAACACTTAGAATTTTCTTGCTATCAGCTCTCAAGGTGGGCGCATTTTGGCATAGCTACAGGATGAAAATTGTTGACTTTCTTTGACTTTTTGCATTTTGGGCTCATTTTGCCATGCTTGAAGGATGAAGTTCCAAACTTAGTCACTTTTTCCTCGTTTTCGCCAGTTTATCCATGCCCTGCTATTTATAGTAAGCCCTCTGATTTTTGCATCTCTGAAGCTCAGATCGATTTGAAATTTCAAACAGTGCATCCTCACGATCTTGTTATCCTGTTGACACTACTATTTTTAGTTGGCTTGCTATTTTTAGCCCATTTCTGAAGGTGATTTACTATAAATAGTAACTGCTTGCTTTTGATAGCCCCACTGCTTCGATTAACTTAAAATTTGAATGAGGTGCTCCTCACCATGTGACCTTCCCACTGACATCGGCGCACGCACCTGATTTGCTATTTTTAGCCTGTTTCCAAACTGACTTACTATAAATAGTAAGTGCTCCGTTTGACTTGAAATTTTACCAGCAGATAGCTTGAAGGATGCTGACCGCGGTGGTTTACACCAGTTTTTGAAAATTTTGACCTTTTGCCCTTCTTTTCAGGCCCTGAAGTTGGAAACCCTAATTTGCTCTGCATGCGTATCAAATGATCTCTGTTTGTCCTCGTTTTTATTGCATTGCGATCAGCTCGTGATTCTGAAGTGCTGGGAGGCGGTTGTCGGGATGCACCTGCTAAAAATAGTAAGTTCCTTACTGAGTGGTCATCTCCATTTGCATGTCACATCACTGCGAAGCTCTCGAAAAACCCATAAGGAATATGCCAACATGCAAAGAAAACCCTGACATGCATACCCTAAAAATAGCCTCGGAAGACTGAATTCTGAAAGTCGTCGCCTCACTTTGCATGTTACACCATCGCAAAGGTCTCGAAAAACCTAGAAGGAATATCCAGACATGCAAAGGAAAACTCTGCATCTAAGCCCTAAAATTTGCTCTGGAATCTGGACTGCTAAAAAGAGAAAGTTGCCTGTTTCAACTCAAATTTTGTACGCGAGTAGCCTGATGTGCTCTGAATGTCATGTGACTATTGGAATTTCAAAAATGCTGACAGATTGCCTGTAATTGCATACTTACTAAAAATAGTAAGTACCCGGAATTTGATGGAAATTTGCTGAGAGCCTGTTGGAAGCATACTGACAACAACGTTTAGCTCCGATTTCAATTTGTTCACTTCATTCGACCTTGAACTGACCAGGAAAAATGGAAACCGTAATTTTCAGACTTGGCCAATTTCACGCTTTAAGCTCAAAGGTGGACACAATCCCTGAAAGGCAAACATCGGGAAAGAGGCAGAGAAAGGGAGAGAGAGAAAAACCCAAGCCAAAAGACCAGAATGGAGCAAAATTAGGGGGTCCCCATTTTGAATGGGGCGATGTGTGAAAAGGTCACAACATTTACCTATTATTTCATTTTGAAGTTTGATTTTGTACTTTGGTTTACCTTTTGAAAAAATCGCAAAAAGTGTGACATTTTTCTTGTATGAGGGTTTGATTGCTTGCATTGTAAGGGGTCTACTAGTGTTTATCTTTCTATTTTTTGTATTATTGTGTATACATCAAGGATCAAATCTAAATTTCTTCATTCACTCCATACAATTATTTTGGTGGAAAAAACAAATGGAGATACGACTAAGGAAATTGGGGTTATATCAAGTTACAATGGGTACAAAATTTGAACTAGTAGCTGTTCCAAAAAAGAGAAAGTGGTAGAATAGGTGCGATGAAGCTTATAGAACATTATGCATGTCTATTTTTTCTAATCTCCTTTTTTACATTATTCTTGCATAACACCAAAGTAGTTTTGGAGTACATTGGTGAGTTTATTTTAGGAAGTAGGATATTTTGTGAGAATTTCAACGAGAGAATGAGCTTATAGGTTTGAATCCTATTGAATTTGAAAGTACTCAAGGATTTTTCAATAAGCTCAATCACCAATAGTGTAGTTAAAACCATAGCAGCAAAAATCTTTTGGGGAAAAAAATTGATTTAAAAGAAAACCTTAAAAAATTGTAGAACAAGAGGTAAAAATTATTTTTTTTTAAATTGAAAGGCATTTCCATAGCATAGAGCTATAGAGAGAAAATAAAATAAAGAGTTTAACTAATGAATTGTAAAGAATAGATTTTTGTAGTTTATATTCATATTGCTAATTACATTGCATTGCACATCTTTCAAACTCAAAGCATTACTTTACATTGCATAACTAATAACTAGATGCTGATAGATGAAAAAATTTCAATTATAGTTTTTACAAAGTCAACCTAAGCAGTTATGCAATTACTTCACATTGCATAACTAATAACTAGGAGCAGCTGTCAATTGCATTTGCTTGTCATGGTATTCCCTGAGACCACATTTCTTTGAGGCATTTTTTCAAACAATTCATTTCCTTGTCTATGCTAGCAAGACATTTATGCCGAAATCAAAATTCATTTCGAAGTTGGGCAAGCTGACAGATACCAACTTGGGCTCCATCAACCTTGAGACTTTCAAGAACAAAATGTTGGGGATTGGAAGTCATCGACCTTCGAACACTTCGCACAATATTGTTCGAAGTGGGTTATATGCAGCTGCTGGTTTCCCACCAGCCATTTAGTGTTCAGAGTTGATGATGGAGTGCGCCAATTGCTATGAGAAGGATCACAGATCGATGATGTCACCAGATGGCCAAGTGCTAGCCAATCTCACTCCTGCTGCCATTGGTGAAGCTTTCGGGATCCCGGTGCACAGGAATATGGTTTACAAATCCAGAGAGCAAGCTGAGCGAATGTACGCTTCTGCATTCGAGAGATCCACGGAGACAATCAACACTCACTGGATGAGCAATCCCAACCCTTCTCATACAAAGTTGCCGAGGCAAATTATAGCGGATGACTTGAAACAGGAATATTGCGATCTCATCATGATGTTGAGTAGAGTTGGAGGCTGCCCACAATCATTTATTTTCGAGCCTTGGATGTTCTATTACATCAACCTCGTGCTAGAAGAAAAGGACTACGTCAACTAGGCTGTAATGATCAGTGACAATCTGCACGAGCAACTCCTGAGCCTGAGAAGAACTAAGACGTTCTATATGAGCTCTTACATCATCTACATGCTGGCTCGTATGACGAAGTATAGAGGGATTTCTTACAAGGAGCCTGTTGGTTGTGGCTTTCACCAGTTCAAAATCCATGAGGCTTGTCCGCAGTTACACTTGGCTAGTACTACTCATTACAAGCGTGTCAATGACGCCTTCACCATGCATATCACGAGAATGCTTCAGGAGCGGATGCATCACAGAATCTTGAGAGAGGCCCAAGAATTGATTGAAAGGTATGGGTGTTGGTTTATACAGTTTCTAAAATTTTCTTACATAAGGCTGCAAAGTTTTTCATCATATCCATATAGGCTGCCTAAGTACCCAACCAATAGGATTTTAATGTTAGAGATATCTAGGCAATTAGTTGCCTACGATAAAATTCAAAAGAAGAAGAAGAAGGGAGGTGTTGACTTCCCGATTGTCATGGGCAATTCAGATGAAGTGTGTCCTTCATTACAAGCAGCTAGAGAAGCCGAGAGTGAGCTTCAATTTTATCACTTTTCATACCACACCAGCCAACAGCACTATGATCCACATAATAACATCAAATGGGTGCTGTCAGAGGAGTTTAAACACAAGGCAAATATTGAGGACTATTGGGCTGATGCATCAGATGAGGTTGAAGTCAGGAAAATAATGTTCTATCGGTTGCCAATTAACATGATCAGGGAGTGCGAAGTTGTTCCGGTTCCAGACTAGGTGAATGAGGAAATGGACGTTGTCCATCCAGATTATGCAGTAGTGAGAGATACTCTGCTTCCACTCCCGGATTGGTCAGAACCAGAGGTTGCTGACTTGGACACACTTTCTATTCCGGTCTTGACATTCACCAAAGCATGGGTTGACAGGCGTGTGAGCAGGTTGAAGATTAAGTCGATTGCTTTGACTTACAATTTGATGGGAGATCACAGGACACCCACCACCGGCAGAAAGAAACAGATCACACGAGGTCCAAATCCAGAAGGAAGGAGCCAGTTCGGCAGGAGCCCATTCAGCCAGAACCTCCACGAGTTGCAGTTGAATCACCCATGCCATTGGAGACACGTTCTCCAAGTGTACAGGAGGTTTCTTTGTTTGCTGATCAAAGGAATGCATTGAATCAGGTGCAAGTGGTACAGGAGAATAATCAGCCACCATGGAGAGAATTGGTTGGCCAGAGTGTCAATGCACCTAGTAGGGTTGATTAGCAAGATGATGAGGGGACTACTACTGACCCTCAGTTTCAGCAAGAGTTAGAGGCGACTATAGAGGATGATGATGATATAGTTTCAGGAGACACTCAGCCACTTGAGGATGATGAGCCTCGCTGGAATGATGTATGTTCGAACAAGTTCGAGAAGTAGAGGCACAAGAGCAGCAGCCCTTTGATATACAGTATACAGTGCCTGATTGGCTTAAGGATAGGATGAGAAGAAGCCCCAATGAGGAAATTGATCCAGCAGTTGAAATGGAAGAGTTCTTGAACAGGATCAGTGCACCTCCATAGAAGAAGAGAGCACGAAAGTTTTCGAAGATATCAATAGATTAGGATGGCTCTCGCACCCTTCACGTAGCCGTGCCATAGGTTGATTGTGATCGAGATGAAGCAGTGCCAGAGAATTACGTGGTCACAACTTTGGAGTTAGGACGCCCCACAGGTGCACAAATTGTAGAAGAAAGTGATAACTCCTACCTCGCCCTCAAGGACAGGTTATTCAAGAAGGAAGGAAAGTATAAGAAGTTGAACAGAGAGCATAAGGCTTTAATTGGATATGTGCAACAGTTGTCTCGTTCTCGTGGGCAGGGGATTCCAATGATAGAGCCTCCAACAAAGATACCTAGAGAGTCAATCAGTGGCTTGATGGAGTTAGGGAAGATGGCACAGGAAGCAGACAAGTGGGTCAGAGGAGTTCGTGCTGAGACAAAAAAGTTTATGGAGGACCTTGCTTTTGCTTTTCGGCAGGCTTCTAGTATTTTGGCACGGATGGAGGCAGTTGATCAGGCTTGGGGTGATGATTCTGTCTATCAAAGCAAAGTAATTTAGCATCTAGAGGCATTGAGGCATGTTCCTTTGCGGTTGTTGGTTGATGGAGGGGTCATTCAGGAGAATGACAGGTATGATTTTTCTAGATGGTATTCTTTAGCAATCACGGGACGTGGTTTCTTCGACGCAGCACAGGCGGATTCAACTAGGGTACGGAAGGCAATGGCCAATATCATTGATGGAGTTCAGAATACTTTCGAGGCCATATTTGCTAGGCGGTTTAATCCAGATGAGGTGAATATTGATAATTTGAGAGGTAGGTTGGTGCCTTTCTTTTCAGAGGTAAAGACCTTCGTACAAGATGATTTCGAGAACATTTCTACTTTCTCCACCTTGATCCAGAGCACGCAGGATTCCTTGGTAGCTTGGAGAAAATGTTGTGCAAGGCATGAGCAGTCTGTTATAGTATTGGAGTTCCAGCTTGAGTGCATTCCATCCATTTCAGTTCAGGAGGTTGAGGCTGTACTTGGCAGATTCGTTGAGTTTGTAGCCGGAGAGAAGGCGAATGGGAATGCACTACTGGACGATGATCTTCTAGAAGACTGATTGTGGGCATTAATTGCCTTTACTATTTTTGGGAGTGAGTGGGAATCTTTGCTCATTTATTGCACCACTCCCCATTTTGTCAGTTTTAGGGTTAGGGCTGAAGTGGCTTAATCTTAGCCACTCTTTTGATTGTAATCTTAGCTGTCCATTGGACTGGGGTAACTATAAAAGGGGGAGTCCCCCTCATTTGTAATTGATTAGATCAGAATTAGAATTGAGTTATAGATCATACTAGAGAGTAGAGTATAGTAGACATTTTGCTTAGCATAGTGTGGAGAAGAAAGAAAGTTTTCCCTTTGAAAACTTTTGTGGAGATTGTTGTGTAACACTTTCATGATAATAGATGTTTTCATTGATGGTGGAATTCGTCTTTGTCATGAATAGCTAGGAAGGTCTCTACTTCCTTTCGGATCCAAGTAGCATAATTTTCATCTCATGCAAGTAGTTTACTTTGATGTGTGGTGTTTTATTGAGGTAGCTTCATTTCATTCCATACCACTAGCGGCTTGTTGATGATAAGTTCGCCTTGTGTGGTCCACTGGAAATTGTTTGGAGTTTAACTTCGATTGTGATTTGTATACTTATATGCGTCGTCTTGATGGTATATGTATGCTAAATTGTAATTTGAACATCTTTTGCTATTCCTTTGAAGATTGCACTAATTTCGCTGAAGCTGTCCGACGTGAGGCTAGGTGAGATTCAGTCGAAGTCTGCCAAAATTGAGCTCCACATATCCTGCATTTAGAATAGAATATAAGTTTCTTAGGCCTTACACTCATTTACTTTCCGCACATTCCTGGTTAGCTTTAGGAAAACATACTATATTGCCAAATCATACGTACAAAATCCCCTTCGAATCATCTATCTGTTGTTAACTTCAAGAATCTTGAACAATTGTGTAAGTCCCCTCGTAAGAACACAGTAATTCACATCAAACCAATTGAGGGTATTCTAAGTATTCAGAACCTTGGAGTTGAACGTGCGAAATTTCTCGCAATCTTAGCGCATGAAATACTTTGATCAAGAGAGAACGGAATAGCCTTAAAACTATTTGGTTATGCTGATTGGTGCGGTCACAACAATCACATCAACAGTTACTCCAGTACGTACCTATGACAGGCCTACTCGGCCAACATTTATTAGAAATGATCCTGTTGAGGAGAACGTTGCTAAGGGAGGTGATGTGAATTTTGCATATAACATCATGACACAGGATGATGAGTAGGATGCTTTGTCCCAAAGAGTTAAGGATCCCCTTAACTTCGACAGATTTTTGAGCCAGAAAAGAGAGCATGGCAGGAACTGGACAAATAGGAGGCCTGAAAATAGGTATAATGATCTAAGGCAGGCTACCAACAAAATTACTTTAACTAATTTTGATGGCAGTGGCAAAGTCACAGCTCGAGCCTGGGTGAGCAAACTAGATACTTTTTTGACACTACGTCAAATGGCAGAAGAGGATGCCATAAGATTTGCGGCACTTCACCTGGATGGCGTGGCACATGATTGGTGGCACCATGGCATGGTCACACTCCATCATGATAGGATAACTTCTTACCAGGAATTCACTGACAAATTTGGTAGAGGTTTGACAGGCGTGATCCAGAACTTTACTTTAGAGACCTTGCTCAGCTGAAGCAGTTGTGTAGTTTGGAGTCTTATATTGGTGAGTTTTAGAAGCTCTCGGTTATGGTTACCGGAATCTTAGAGAGGAGACTTGTCATTCTATTTGTAGGTGGTCTCCATGAGCCAATGAAAGGTTGGATCAAGGCATTCGATCCACCTACCTTGCACGAAGCTATGAGAAAAGCTCGTAGCATGGAACTTATTGCTTCACGTGGTAAGTTCACTTCAAATGCAGGAGCATCTTCATCCTATAGTGATAGCAAATTAGAATCTAAGAAATCAGAAAATGTTGATGAAAAGATGAAGTTTGCAGCTCCATTGGACCGAGAAACAATAAATGATTTGCGTAAAAAGAAGCTATGTTTCTATTGCAAAGCTCCTTATGACCAAAACCACAATTGTTCTCTTAAGCCTAAGGGTACAAATAGACAAATGGAGTGGTTTTATGTGGGTGATGACATTACTGATTTAACGGACCAGCAAGCTGGTTTTAAGGATGGGAGTATGCGATCTATCATTCTCGTCAATGCAAAAAGTGAGAAGATAGAATAGGAGATTCTAGAGGAGGAGGAGCATGAGATGATTCAGGAGGATTATCATTTTGCTTCTAGTTCCATGGGATCAGAGGTGTTTGATTGGGATCAGTATAGTTATGAGGCTCAGTTTGTACACAATCCTCTTTATGAGGCGGATGCTACATTGTCTTGTGATAATCCGCTCTTTGAGGTGGATGTTTATTCCACTCTTGACCCTAGTTTAGGGGTGAGCTTCGATCATAGTATCAGAGATTCCGTCCGTGCATCGAGATTTCAAACAGAGCTTGTTGAGGAGGTTCAGTGTGTACATGGTCAGGAATCTACACAGTTTCACTTTCAATTATCATGTACATGATCTGCTTAGGATTCACAGTTCTGGTATGCATGTATTAGACATGTTGGATGACAACATATCTTGTTCAGATTTGGGGAGTAGGTGTTGTTAGCAGTTTGACTTGCTTCCTTGTGAGTTTCTCTCCCCTGTGACAGATGGTGTTGAGATTGACAGGGTACATCATGATGGTCCAGCTGATCAGATTTGGGAGTTACAGGAGACCGTTGATGACAGTAGGGACATTTCATGACACTATCCTTGGGATCCTGGTGGAGTGGTTGATTCTTTGTTGTTGAGATTGCTTGCGGACAAGGAATTTCAGGGAGGGCGGACTGTAATGTCCCCTTTTTCAGTATGATTGTGTTTGATGGTGGTTAGCCTATTACTTAGACTCTCGTAGGCTAACAGATCTGGTTAGAGGGTCAGTGGCTATTTTTGGTGAGTTGTCATTCTCACCCCCTTCAACTTCAGTGTAGGATTCAGCACGAGCATTTGGTGTTTAGTGTTCGCCAGCTTCTGACGGCACGAAAATATATGGAGTTTGGAGGGAGTTATGGATATTTAAGTGATTTAAGTTAATTAATTAACGCTTTATTATAAAGTCAAATTGACTTTATAAATATTACATCACTTCAATATATCATAAAGTGATTTAAAATTAAATCATTTAAGTATAAAGTGCGCTCAACTTGGGAAAAGCAATTATTTAATTGCTAACTATTGAAAAGTTATTAAAATACATTTTAATGTATTTTATTTGGAAGCCAAGCCGTACTTTCTTGAAACTCATGTAAGGAAAGCTAATGACGAGAGGGACAGAGTTGAGAAGAAGTTTGGTGGGATGATAGACATGATGTCCCGATTATTGTCCAAGTTGGACCAGCAATCAGCTCAGAATATCATTCAGCTCCAAAATAACTCAACTGGAGAAAGCAGTGGAGTTAATGGGAATAGCAATAATGGCAGTCCTAAGGTGAATACCAGAAACAGAGTTGTGGGTCAGCATGCCGCAATTCCTAGTGGGTCATCCTCTAGACCTCTTTTTCCCGTCTTCACGACAATGGAAGAGCAACAATTGGTTAAAGCTGCACCAACCTTTGTTGATGATGCACGTCAAACTTACATGGAGTACGTCTCTTTACCTCTTGACTTGAGAGGTACTTGGACCTTTGATCAATTCATGAATCAAAGGAGTAAGAGAAATGGAGGAAGGAATGAGCAACGTCCACCTATGGTGCCTAGAAATGATTTCTACCTAGCTTTGGGAAAGATAACTATGGAGCATTTTGATGGTAGTAATAAGTGCACAGCCAAATCATGGGTGCAGAAGCTAGATAATTATCTCTCTCTCAGACCCATGCCAGAAGGAGATGCTATCAAATTTGCTACTTTGCATTTGGATGGGATAGCTCACGAATGGTGGACTCATGGTTTGGTCACTCTTGGCCATAACCTCATTCGTACCTATGATGAGTTTACCAACAAGCTGATTCGAGAGATTTGATACCAAGGATCCAGAGTTGAGATTCAGAGAATTGGCACAATTGAAACAGCAAGGAACTTTAGAAAATTATGTGACTGATTTTCAAAGGTTGTCAGTAATGGTGTCTAATGAGCCCTGCTCAAATTGATCACAATTTGCCCTAATTTGCTGTTTGTAATTTTGTCAAACAATTCATGTGCAACCTTGTAACTTGCTGGTCTGAGTGCATAAACGTTTTCCTAATGATATCCAATGTATATACTACTTGCAAAAGACTTCTGTGATGTTTAGACAAGATCCTAGATGTAATGCAGATTTCTTTTTTGTATTTTCAAATGCAATAGATGAAGTTTCATGAGCTAATATGCAGCTACAGCCAATGGGCATTATGTCAAACAGTTGGCATACATCCTCTTAAACTTTCAAATAGACAATAATTCAATAGAGAACTCCCAACTTCAGATTTATTATTGACAATGCAACCTTCTACAATGAAGATGAAATGGTCAAGACTCTTGGCTTACATATGAATAAATACTTAAGTCTGATATAGACTGTCACCTACAGCAGTACCATCTAATATGCATCTAAATAACATGAAATATCATGAAATAACACAAGGGAACCTGAAGCTTGATGGCGCCTTGAATTTCCAATGAAGAAGCAACAAATATCTTGTGTGTTGAAGACCTTGGAAAGCCAAATCGAATTATTGAAGAAATCGCCCCTGTTCTGATATGAATGAAGAAATAAAATAATTTGCAATGAATCCAAGCCTTCAATAACTCCAAACACCATCAGCAATGACCAAGGAAGGAAGCGCCCCAATCTCCAAGAAGAATCGATGCATATATGAGCTCTAATGAATAAAAAGAGGTCTCCAATGGCGTCCCTGTTTTGCTTCAGACTTAGCTTCAGAATTTGCCCAACTGAAATCTGTCCTTTCCTTCAAATAGTCGATGCCACAAATACTACTCTTCAATGCAAATCAGCTCCTATAATAGTAGTCTTCAAAATTGGCCCTTGGCCACAAATTTTGCCCAATGAAGTGGCTGAAATATCACCTCCAAATCTGCAACCCTTCAAGAGATATTTCACTCCCTCAGTTATGCAATCAATGGGAGTTTTCGTTCCCAAAGATATTGATTATCTCAGACCACTTGGCTCCACAAACACTCAAGAAGAAATCATCAATCATCAACATCAAATCTGGATGCTCAATAGTGAGACCTCAAGGTCTATTTATGCATTTCCTCTAGAGGTCGGCCTCAACAAAAATAATATTATTTTTGACTTCTAAAAGGTTCCAATATATTTTAATTTAATTTGCACCTTATAAAATATAAAAATATAACATTATTAATAAAGTGCATCTCAACATCACATTATAAAATAAGGTTTTCATAAATAGAAACAATAATGATATATGATGGAAAACCTTACTCCAACCAAATACTGAGCCAAGTAATCACCAAATGACTGCCAGATGACTCTCTCACCATGCCTCATTAGCCTACAAGAGCCGTTAATAGGCTAATCCTGCTGATATGTCAATGTCAACTAGAAGGGGACATTACATGGTGCCTAACATTATTGAGAGAAGACTTGTGGTACTTTTTGTAGAAGGATTAATGGAGCCCTTGAAAGGATGGGTCAAAGCCTTTGATCCACCAACTTTAGATGAAGCCATTAAGAAAGCAAGGAGCATGGAGTTGGCAGCCCCAAGGCCTAAGTTTCATTCGAAACCTTTCAGCCATAAGAAGGATAAAAAACATTCTTCAAATATGCCAAAGAAGTTTCCACCAAGGTTGTCAGAAGAGCTCAAAGAACAACTTAGAAAAGATGGAGTTTGCTACACTTGCCGTGAAGCTTGGGTTAAGGGTCATCGTTGCTATGGAAGAGGCAAAGCAAACCTAATGGAGGGCTATTATGATTTTAGATCAGAATCTGATTCGTTTGATCAGCAATACGAATCAACAAGTAGTGAAGGTGAAGAATGTAATGTCCCCTTTCAATTGACATCTCTCAGTGCTTAAGATTAGCCTATTATGTGACCCTCGTAGGCTGATAGAATGGATAGAGGGTCTTGTTGGAGCTTGGCTTGGCTTCGGTTGTCAGAATCTACCAGTTTGGCTTTCGTTCGGGGTCGTTTGGACATCTTTTGCTTGACTTGCTATTTTTAGTAAGTAAAGTCACTCAGCAGAGCACCCCTGCTATTTTTAGCAGTATGGTTTGGTCATATGTTGATTCAGTCACTTATCATTGGGCTTCAGATAGTTTGTCATTTGGACCTGTTTTGAGAGAGATATTAATATTTGTTTGTCAAAATAAATATTAATTAATTAAAGGCTTATATTAGAAAGTTATAATATATTTAAATATTATAGCTTAAGTGACTTAAAGGAAGGGGTCGACCAATATGAAGAAGGGGCCACTTTTTAATTATTAATTATAATTAAAAGTGCGTGCAAACTATGGAAATATTAAAAGTGAAAATCCAATTTTATTTAAATGATGCTTTTTTGGAGAGAAGTCGACTTCTTGAAGAATATAAGGATTTCATTGTGAAAAAAGATCATTATGTTAAGAAATCGAATTTTTGCCTAGTCCTTCTGAGAACAGAGCCAAGGGTTTCAATTTTCATTTGCATTGGAGAACGAGCTATCTTCAGTGTTTGCAGTTCAGAGGCTGTGAAATATCAGCTGATTTATTGCTTATCAGAGAGGTAGCTTCATTCAGAGGTTATCACATAACTTATTCAGAGATTATATCTTCAGGATTTGGATTCGAAAATCATCAGACAGTCAGTTATTCAGGGGCGCCTAACTTTGTTTCACATCTGGCATCTTAACCAAGGCTGTACGTGTTTGCCTACGGAATGGGATTCAACTTTACGTACTACTGGCAAACGTGTAATAAGCAGAACATAGGATCAAACAGTAACTAACAGATATCATAGGAAAATGCCAAAGCTTTATTCATTCTCAGGAAATATCATGTACAAAGAGTGGAATCATCAATAGCATAATGTAACATCAATAACAGCATCCGTATATCCTTGTTATCCCCGACTATTCCCACCCGACTACATATAACGCTCGGCGGTGGTTACACAACCAACCGACACGACGTTTCATAACATCATTACATTATCATTAATCTAAACATGTTTTGCCGAGAGTACATGACATTACATGACATTATTATTCTTTACTAACTATTGTTTTATTTGACAACTGCCGAGTATGACCGAGGCCAACTACGGCCGAGGCCAACTACGGCCGACAACAAGCAACCGACAACAAGTAAAATATTTGACTAACATCATCCCCCCCAAAAAGAAAGTCGTCTTCCAGACGACAGATACAACATGATAAGATTACTGAGAGGTAGGGGGAAGGGAGTGCGTCCCTGGATGCACCGATGACGTCGGAGTGGTGGAAGAATGCTCTGCTCTCAGGCGCCTCAACTCCTCCGTGCGTGTACGAAGCTGCCGATCTGCCAGGATCTCCCTCTCCCTCGCCGCCTTCACCATCCGGGCTGCCTCCATCAATTGGCTCTTTGCCTGCTCTGCCTCGGCATTCTTGCCCGCCAACTCCACCTCTTTGGCAGCTAACTGGTCCTCCAATGCTGTCCGTCGCTGCTGCCAGGCTGCCTCTTTCTGCTGTGCCTCCTCCTCCAAGGCTGTCACCCGAGGCTCCAAGATCTCCAATCGGGCTCCCCTGTCACTGGCGAGCTGAGATTGCTCAGTCAAGTTATCCTGAATGCTCTTGATGGTCGCAGCCGACTCATCCTTGACCCGCTGAAGAAGTCTATAGGCATCCACTCGGCGAGATATTGCCACATCAGTGGAAAATCTTTGGCGCTTCATCAAAAGAAAAACATCGCGGAATGCCAGCTCGATGTAGTATAGACTCTCCAAGACGCCTGCATCCCGTCCCACTAGCCTCGGTGGCCGACCTCGCCAAGCTCTCATCATGGCAGGAGTCTCTCCTGCTGGCCACCCCTCGCCAAATATCCGGGCAAACTCCGCCTCACAGCCCATCTGCACAAATCCCCGAATTCGGTGAACCTCCTGGCCTACCAGAGGCGATCGGCCAATCCTCAGGTCCCTGGAGACCTGTCCCACGCGGATCATCAGTCTGCCCATGTGCTCGAGCTCCTCCACATATCTCTGTACTGTGCCTACCGGATCCGACGGGTCTGGCTGAGACATTTCCACGACGAAGCCCTCTGTGGAGGCGCCCTCCCCGTCCTCATCATCCGAAGGTATGCAATGTTCCGTCTCCTCCTGGGGCTGTTCCCCGTCTGCCGGCTGAGGCTCCTGAATGGCTGTCTCTGGTGCCTCGGCTATGCTCGCCTCCGGGAGTGCAAGTGTGTCTTCGCCGATCCTGGCCGTCTCACTCTGCTGGGTGTGAATGATCGGCCCCTCCTTATCCCCTTGTCCCTCCGAGGGACTCTTCTCCTGCTCATCTGGCTGCTCGGCTGGCTGCTCGTCCACGTCGAGAGTGAGGCCCACCGACCCCAGCCAACTGTCGATCTGTGCTACCCCGGGTGCTCCTGGGGTTGGAGTCGTCTCCTCCGTGGCCTCAGTCATTCCCCTAACTCCTGCCGAGATTGCCACTCCTGTGGCTGTCGATGCTGACGGTGGTGTAAGAGAGCAAACTGCCGGCAATATCTCCACCGAGGCAGTGGAACCTGCTGCTGATATGGTAACTGCCCCCTGTGATGTGGTGGCGAGAGGTGCCCACCCTGGCGATGCTCCCGGCAGTGAAGCGGCTACCCTCAACATCCGTCCGGCTCCAACTGGTGCAACGGGGAGGGTGAACGTGACCGAGTGCGTGCTCTGGCTGGCTGGCGGTGTCGGAAGAGTGAATCCTGCCGGCTGCAATACTGGTAGGTCAATCTCGCCAGCCTCCTGACCCCTGATGGCAACAGATACTTCCTCATCGGCCGGTGGACTCGACTCCGATGGCGAGGAAGATAAGTCGATAGGTTCCTCTCTGTCCGATGCATCGCTCTCCTCTGAGGCCTCCTCCGATGTTTCCTCTTCCACCGATGCCTCCTTCCGTTTCCTCTTTTTCCCCGAGGCTGTGCCCTCGCCGGCTTGCTTTGCTTCCAACTCCGACCAGTAGAATACGGTGGGCCATCCTGGGTCCAGGTGAGTGAGTGGCCGCCACCGACCCCAATTGCCCTCGGGCACCTGTGTATGCACGGCATCCAAAAAGAGAGCTATGGCGTGCTGGGTCATATAGAAGGCCTTATGCCTCTGCGCCAGAAACTCCCTTATCCGCTCCGTGAGTAGCCTCGCCCAGTTGTATACTCGGCCAACCCGAAGTCCGACCATGAAATCCACCTGCCATAAGGCAATGTCCGACGCTCGGCTAGCCCCTGTGAGTCGGCACTTCATCAGGTCCAGCAAACATTTCCATTCTGCCGTCGCTAGGTGACCCTTCCGGAGACCTCGATTGCTAGTATTCCATATGGTACGCTGTTCGTCGGCTGACAAGTCGCTTCGGCATACTTGCTTGACCAGCAGTTGTTTGTGTTCCTGCGTCATTTTCTTGGGCTTATTAATCCCTATTCCTGAAGCTGGGACGCCGAACACCCTCTCGAAGTCCTGAGGCCAGAATGAAACTGTCACTTGGCAACCTCTGTAGTCAATGACGGACTTATGCGTATGCCTGCAGTAGTTCTCCACCATCGCCTTCAGCCAAGGCTCGAACTCCCGAGAACCGAAAAAGGGCACGAGCACAGCCTTGTCCACCCAAGCGTGTCAAAGCGCGACCTTCAGAGAGTGGTCGTCCGGAGTGCTTCGCCACCATTGCTTGCACTCGTTGCTGGTCAGATTCTCCCATGTCATCGTGTCATCGGCATCCATTTTTTTTCTCTTCACAGCCGAGGCTACCTTTGGCTGATATTGTATCGCCTTCTTGCCCTTGTCCATCTTCCTGTCAGTTCGGCGATTCCAGCCGATTTTATAACCCTCGAGACTGCCGAAACTATGAAAACTGCCAAACTGCCGGTGAAAACTGCCGAAGTACCAAAAACTGCCGAACTGTCGGTGAAAACTGCCGAAGTGCCAAAAACTGCCGAACTGTCGGTGAGAACTGCCGAAGTGCCAGAAACTGCCGAACTGCCGACGAAGGCTGCCGAACTGCCAAAAATTGCCGAACTGCCGAGGGAGACTGCCGAATTGCCAGATGATCTGCCAATGTCGTACGGCTTGGATGAATGGCCGTACGGCTGTGAAACCCTGAGTTCGTACGATTTGAAAATATTTTGAATCTGAACAGTTGATGCCGTACGGATCCCCCTGTAATGCTGATGCCGTACGGTTCTCTCTGAGGCAATTGGTGCCGTACGGACTTCTCTGGAGTGTTATTTTCGTACGGATTTCTTTGAGTTTTAATTTCGTACGGATTTCTTTGAGGCTGAAATGCCGTACGGTTTCACTTCTGGCACTAATTTCACTCTGGAAGAGCCGTACGATGCAAGACTTGCCAAATTTTTCCAGAGCCAAGGGCCGTACTGTTTCCACTGACGTCTCAATTTGCAAAGGCCGTACGGTTTTAACCTTGGCGAATTTCTTCACTTGCAGAGGTCGTACGGATTCTACTGGCAATTTCTCAGGTTGCAAGGGCCGTACGACTGGCAACTTCTCAAAAGACCGTCGTACGGATTCTACTGACAACTTCTCAAAGACCGTACGATTTCTACTGGCAAAGGAAATGAATACTGGAAATTGTGACAATACCGTACGGTTTGAAGGTCCCTTGGGTGCCGTACGCTGCCAGGTTTTGGATGTCGTACGTCCTTGAAATCTCTTGGACGCCGTACGATTTCCTTTCTTGGCGAATCATGCTGAGTGTAAGATTTTTGGTGCCGTACGGTTTCCTTCCCTGTTCTCTGAGGCCGTACGTCTTCTTCCTCTACTCTCTGTGGCCGTACGTCTTCTTCCTCTACTCTCTGTGGCCGTACGTCTTCTTCCTCTGCTGTCTGTACGCCTCGGCAACTGTTAAACTCGTGCAAGCTTGTCCTCCCTTCTTCTCTGTGCTCTTGCCTTCGACTTGTGGCTTTCTGAATGGGCCGTACGGTATGAGGTTTTGTATTTATTTTATCTCTTTCCTTACTCTCCTTCACCCTTGGCCGTACGCCTTGCTTCCTTTCCGTGTTTTGACATATTTTAATATTCTTCCCTTTACTTTTGCGTCTTTTACTTTCCTCATTTAATTTCCCTTTTTGCCTTTTAATACTCCAGACGTGTATTTTAATCTTCCATACTTTTCTTAATTTAATATTTCTTCTGATGGCCGACTTTTAAAATTTATTATTTAATTTATTGCCTTTTTTCCTGACTTCTCCTTGATTTCTTTTAATTCTCTAGTCTTTTTCTTTTTCTTCCCATACGCCTTGCTCTTTACTTACTCCGTCATTTTCTTTTATTTTCACAGCTTCTTTTTTCTTTATTTTTATTTTTTTCAACTTTCGTTCTTTTTCTCTCTTCTTTTTCTCTCTCTTCTTTTCTTTTTAATTTTTTCCCCTTTTTTCTCATCTTCTCTCTCCTCCCTTCTCTCTTCTTTTCTCTTTATTCCTCTGACTTCACTGTGTGTTGGGACTTTTAATTCTGACGTGTAATACCATTTACATGTGTGTGGTGGCCGTTTATAACATTCTTCCTCGCAACAGGTTCCTATATATTCTATATCAAACCATTTATCCAGTAAAGGGGCAGGACCAATACCTCGAAAACTTTCGTCGATGTATCTTCCGCCATACTGTTGATACCACGTAACATCGTCACCTTGTACTGTCGGCGGTCCCGCCAGGTTAGGAATTATTTTCCAGAGTCCATCTTGAGTTGCGATCTTCCTAACCCTTGGTATTTTTCTTCTTTCTCGACGCATTTGTTTCAGGAGATCGTCTGTATATCCATCCACCGTTGACACGAACGTATCTTCTGTCCTCAACACCGTCTTTAAACAAGGGGCCTTCTTCTCGAAATAAGCATCCCATTGTTCATCAGTCCATTCTTCCTC
This sequence comes from Sequoia sempervirens, assembly GCA_007258455.2. Taxonomy (NCBI): domain Eukaryota; kingdom Viridiplantae; phylum Streptophyta; class Pinopsida; order Cupressales; family Cupressaceae; genus Sequoia; species Sequoia sempervirens. Next base: position 120,529 of record VDFB02181120.1, on the reverse strand, counting down.
GTCATCTTTTTGCAGTTCATCGTGTTCTTCTGCCTGGTTCTCCTTTTCTGCTTGGGCTTCCGCGTCCAATTCCTTGGCTATATATCCCCGTCTTATTCCTTCATAAGGGGCTACATAATGCCAATGTCCCCCCATCCGACGCCACAATGCAGGGGTTCCGAATACTGCATTGGTCAAGTGTTTGTGTATTCGTGGTACTGCAATTCCTTCTACCCGCTTCTCTGCCAACCTCTCTTCATTTAGTTGATCTCGCCCTGATTCTGCCCAGACATTGTCTGCGACATAACCAGGACCTCCTAGTCCCCAGTCTTGTTTTCTCGGCCCTTCACTTTGTACAGGCCAATCTTCCTTTGTTGCATATCCCAACATGTTTATGGCGATTGTATTCTTCTCTTTTCTCTCCTGGTATGGCTTTAGCTTCGATCCGTTGATTGCCTCCAATATCAATGACCCATCGAGATTTTCCAATTTTATAGACCCATTGTCACCTATTTCCCGAACTCGGAACGGTCCCAACCAACGAACCTTAAACTTCCCCGGCTTGATCTCGTTACGGCCGTTATACTTCAGAACTAACTGTCCTGGTCGGAAATTCATTCGCCGGAGATGCTTGTCGTGCCAATATTTCCGTCGCCGTTGCATGTTCTCCGTTGCCCACTGTGCCATCACTCTTCGCTCGTCCAACTTATTCAGTTGGTATAGTCTTTCTTTCAAGCTTTCGGTATCGCCCAATCGGTTCTCCACGGCTATCCTCAGACTTGGTACCATATATTCCATCGGCATCACCGCCTCCTGACCGTACATTAACTGGAAAGGCGTGTGGCCAGTTGTTACCTTGTACGTCGTACGGTATGCCCATAGTACGGCTGGTAACCTTTCTTCCCAGTCAGCTTCTTCCACACCACATGATTTGTGAATCACTGACACGAGCACCTTATTTGTCGACTCTGCCTGGCCATTAGCTCTCGGGTAGTACGGACTGGACAGGTTGTGAAAGATTCGGAACTCTGTCGTCATCAACCTGATAACATGATTAACAAAGTGCCCTCCCCGATCACTCGTGATCCGCATGGGGATGCCGTACCTTGTTACTATCTGCTCATAGATGAATCTTGCCGTACTTTGTGCTGTATTGTCTGGCAACGCTCGAGCTTCAGCCCACTTCGTCAGGTACTCTGTAGCGACCACAATATATCGGCATCGATGCAAGTGACTCACCTTCAGCGGTCCGATGAAGTCCAAACCCCATCGTTCGAACAACTCCTGAGGCTGTGAGGGATGCAGTGGCATGAAATCCCGCTTCAATGGTTTTCCGACCCTTTGGCAGGTGTCGCAGCCTACCACCCATTCTTTGGCGTCAGTGTGCATCGTCGGCCACCATAGACCTGCCAAGAGGATTTTCCTTGCTGTAGCATCAGGTCCCATATGGCCGCCAGCCAGTCCTTCATGCGCCTCTTTTAGTACTCCAGGTATTTCTTCCTCGACGACACACCTCCGGAGGATCTGGTCGGGTCCCATCTTGTAGAGTAGCCCATTGATCAATTGAAATGTCTTGCTTTTCAGTACGATCTTCCTCCTCTCGGCTGGTGGCATATCACTTGGGAATGTGGATGTGGACAGATAGTCCCCGATCTTCTCGTACCATGACGGCAATATTGCAATCTGAAATAAATGTGCGTCCGGAAAGTCTTCGTTCACCCCATCCTCTGCAGGTTCACCCGACCGGATCCTAGATAGTTGGTCGGCAATAACATGGCTTTTCCCTGGCCGTACGATGATGGTGAACGTAAATTCTTGCAACAACAACAACCATCTACTCACCCGTCCTTGAATAATTGGTTTGTTTACCAGGTACATCAGAGCTTGGTGGTCCACGTAAAAAGTGAACGGTGTGGCGAGGAGGTAATGCCTGAACTTCTGTACGGCGTACACCATTCCCAGTGCCTCACGCTCGGTCGTACTATAATTCCTTTCTGCCTTTGAGAGTAGCCGGCTGGCGAAGAATACTGGTTGATCCAGCCCGTGCGCTCCCACTTGTGCTAGGGTTGCTCCGATGGCAAAATTAGAAGCGTCTACGTGTACGTGGAATTCCTTGTCCCAGTCCGGGTACATCAATATGGGTGAGCTGATCAGCCGATCCTTCAGTTCCTGAAATGCCCTCTCCTGTTCTTCGGCCCACACAAATGGTTGACCTTTCCTCGTCAGTAGGTCGAGAGGGTACGATACTTGGGCAAAAATTTTAATGAACCTCCGGTAGTATCCCACATGGCCGAGGAAAGATTTCACTCCAGTGACATTCTCGGGGGCTTCCATCTGTACGATGACTCGCACCTTGTCGGGATCCGTTTTCAACCCAGCTTTGCACACGATGTGTCCGAGCAACTTCCCCTGCGGCACCATAAATCTGCATTTTTTCGGATTCAAGGCAAGGCGGGCCGCTCTACACCGTTCCATGCACTCGCCTAAAGCTTTCAAATGTTTTTCCTTATCGCTATAAATCGACCAATCATCCAGGAAGGCTTTGAAATTACCTACCGACATTTTATCAAAGATGTGGAGTATTATTCTCTGGAATGTAGCTGGTGCGTTGCATAGTCCAAATGGCATACGGTTGTATGCGTACACCCCATCCTCGACGACGAATGTAGTCTTCAATTTGTCTTCCTCGGCGATACTGATCTGATTGTACCCCGAGAAGCCATCTAGAAAGGAATACATTTCGTGCCCGGCAACTTCTTCCAGAATTGAGTCGGTGAAGGGAATGGGGAATGGATCCTTGATCGTTACTGCATTCAGGCTACGGAAGTCAACACAGATTCTAATTTGCTCCTTCTCTTTCTTTAATGATATGACGATCGGCGATACCCACTCGCTGACTTCCACCTTGAAAATGATGCCGGCCTCCAGCATCTTCTCGATCTCCTCCTGTACTTTGGCGGCATAATTTTTGTTCATTCTGTACGGTCGCTTTCGTACGGGCTGGGCTCCCGGTACGAGAGGAATCCTGTGCACACATAACTCCGGTGGGATGCCTTTCAAATCCTTGTACGTCCAGGCGAAAGCGTCTTTGTATTCCATGAAGATTCTGAATGCTGCCGCTTTCAGGACAGGGTCCCAGTCATCACCGACCAAAATCTCCTTCGGTTTGGCTAATTCCCGAGGTTGACTTTTTTCAACGTTGGTTCCTCGTACTTTATGATTTTGTCCTGCTCGAACTTGTGGGCTGGAGTTACATCCAATTCGGCCGTACCTTCTTTATATTCTCCGTACTCAGGTGGGAATGTCTCACTGGTCGAGCCATTATCCTTTTCTTCTTCCCCCTCCTTGACCTGCAGCATGTGGCAATCCGGGTGGAAGACTTCATAATCCTCCATTTGCCAGTGAAACAATCCGCTCAGTGAACTGGTCTCATCTTCGGAGCAACTGCCGATCTCCAATACCCCTTCTTCATCTGGTTCCATTGTCTTTCTCTCCTCGTCGTCCGAGTCTCCTCCGGATTCAGATGCCGAGGATGCCAAATCCTCGCTGACGGCCTGGTTCTTCAGATCAATGGTGTATTTCCTCCCCCGATTTTCTATTGAGAGTGTATTCCGCTTCCAGTTGTGGGTTGCCTTGGCAGCAATCAGCCATCCCCGTCCCAAGAGTGCATCGTACGCCTTCTTCTCCATTGGGATGACTACAAAATTCAACAGGAATAGTTGCGTGCCGATCGAGACCTTCTGCTCCATCAGTGTACCCAGTGGTCTGATGCCGTGTTGATCTGCCCCCACAAGGTGAAATGTCGGGGGCCAAAGAGTCGGCTTACCCAGACACTTCCAAGTCTCCTCTGGCAGTACGTTTACTCCTGAACCACCATCGACGATAGTATTAGATAGTTTCATGCCCAAGATTTCCATCTCGACGACGGCTGGTTTCCTCCCGATGCTTACTGCTAGGAGCATTGGATCCGAAGTCTCGGCTACCACTTCTGGCGTACGTTCTGGTGAACTCTTCGGAAGATTTTCTCCAATAGCATTGGTAAGTGCTACTTTGAGAGAAGGCATTGTTTGCAAAAGATCAGTTACCTTAATGGGTACGGTTGTGTGAAGCACCTGTCGTACGATATTCTTCTCCGACTCCGACTGTAGCAACGTACTGGTAGCTTTATAGTTCTTTCCTTCATTCGCCATTGCCTCGGCTACTTTTGTCTTGGCCTCCCGAAATCTTTCTTTCTCCGTACGGGGATCTAGATAATTTGCTCGTTTTGACTGTGCTCTCGTAATCGCCAAGACCTCCTCGTCGGCCGTAGTCGTAGTCGGCCGTAGTCGTAGTCGGCCAATGGTTAATAAAACTATAGATTAGTAAAGAATAATAATGTCATGTACTTTCGGGAAAGCATGTTCCGATTATGTTAATGTAATGTTGTTATGAAACGTCGTGTCGGTTGGTTGTCTAACCACCGCCGAGCGTTATATGTAGTCGGGTGGATGTAGTCGGGAAGGAGGAATGAATGAGTTTTGTTGCCGATGGTTATACTGTAAGCATTGTGATACTCTTTGTACATGATATTCCTGAGAATGAATAAAGTTTCTGGCATTTTACTATGATATCTTTCCGTTTACTGTTTTATCCTATGTTCTGTATATTACAAGTTTGCCAGTAGTACGTCAGATTAGAATCCCATTCCGTAGGCAAACAGTAACTTTATATCAACTGAATTTTGTGCTGCAGTACCTGCTTGACTGGGACCCATTGACCCAAGTTGACTTACTATTTTAGAAAGTACTAAAAATAGTAAACTGTGTCCTTAAGCTTGAACTGAAGAGAAGCTGAAATGCTAGAAAGGGCTCTCCAAAGACCAAAACACTGCACCAAACCCCCTGCTAAAAATAACACTTACTAAAAATAGTAAGTATGCCTGAATCATCCCAACTGAAAGAGGACATCGTAAAAATGGGGACATTACATGAAAGCCCTTGTTCCACCCTCTGGGAGAGCCATGGTGGATGTCATGTGTGTGACTCCATGACAACATCACATGAGAGAGTTTGTGATAATTTTTCTTGTACTTGTGTTTCACCCTCTGGGAGAGCTATGGTGAACATCATGTTGAGGTGACAACATCATGTAAGTGATGAACACTTGTACATACCATACATGGTTGTAGCCATTATGGTTGATATCATATTGAGGTGATATTTGATATCACGATGAGGTGATATTCTTCTTGTCCACATATGGTTGTAGCCAAAGTGGTAGACATCACAATGAGGTGATGTCTTGTGTAGCTGGAAGTATACTCCCTAGCTGAGAGGAAGCGTTGATGTTTATGGCAGCGTCAGTAGTATTCTTCCAACGATCTCCTTTACATCTTTGGTTAAATTAAATTGTAGCCTTGGGGCTATTTAATTTATAGAAGATTGCAATTGCTCAAGATACATGTCATTTGTTAATAATAATTAATATTTAATGAAGAGGCTCGATTTGTTAAATGAGGCCAACTACCTTCAAAGACGCGATTTTATAGGAGAGGCGCATCTTTCTATGTTGGTCGACTTGTGTTCTTCAAGGGTCACGTCTCCCTTCCATATTGTATATATAGCCAATGCCTATCTCATTGTTAATAAATTCATTCATAGTTCGTCCTTCATCTCAAGTGCGAGTTCTTCTTAAGGCAGATCGACATTATTAGTGGCTGAGTTTTTATCAGTAATTTGTCTCTTTGTATTGCTGTGTTGCATCACTCTTTGGTGCATGTATTTGGTCCTGCATATCGGCCTCTTGTAAGGAGATCATTATTGTGTTAATTCAATATATAAGTGATATATTGTTGCTGGGTTTTTCTCCTTCAAGAGGAGGGTTTTCCCAGGGTATCTATTGTGTTACTGTGTCTGATTTTGAATTGATTTTCTGTGCATTACATCTAATCATAAAACTAACAAAAAACCCCTTAAACCGGGTTGCCTATGCTACAAGGGAAGCATGCTCAAAAGGTGAATTTTGATGAGTTCTTTGAAATATGTTTTGAAGTTGATCTGATGTTCATTTGTGTGTCATTTTGAGGAGAAAGCCCTTAAACCGGGTTGCCTATGCTACAAGGGAAGCATGCTCAAAAGGTGAATTTTGATGAGTTCTTTGAAATCTGTTTTGAAGTTGATTTGATGTTCATTTGTGTGTCATTTTGAGGAGGTTTCCACCCTTAGTCTGCATCAATATATATATATATATAGATCAACTTATAATTGTGTTTAAGTATATTTATTTCTGTAAATGATAATTTCAGTATTCTGTATTTTTAAAACAAAGCTTTAGCTAATGGAAAACCAGAAAAATATATATATATATATATTTATGTCTATGTGTAGAATATAGATATAGGTATGTGTTTTTTTAATTGCATCAAGATAATATTACTGTCCTATTGCTATGTGAATATGGCTGAAACATATGTGAATCATTTATGTGAATCAAGTGAATGGGTGTGATTTGGAAATGAATTGTGGGATTTGTTCATTGTCATGTTATTTTGTGAAATGAACCTAAGAGTCTTCCAGAGGCTAGGGAGAATTGTCCTCTTGATGGAAATTTTGGTTAGCTTTGGTGTTGAGGATTTTACATTGATTGTGTTATGATGGTCGTTAGCCTTGCACAGTGCGTTCATTTATGTGATTTGTACTTTTGGAACTTGTGAGCGGGAAGGGATTATGCCTCACCATGTGATTTAGTTATGAGTTTTGAGTTTGTGCAAGTGGCCTTGCTTTCCAGTTTTATTGGATTTTTGTGTTGTCAGTAGGGGAGTGGCTTCCAATGGGGGCCGGCGCACAAAGTGGCGCGTGGAAAATCCATGTGCAAGTTTTGTAAATAAGTAATAATCTAAAATAAACTAGGGGGTTGGGTAGTAATAACACTAATCAAGAGAAGTAAATGCCTCACCCAAGGATCAAGTGCTTGGATAGGCTTGAGATGAGTCGAGAAGGCCTGGAATGGAAAGTTTGGCTGCCTCGTCTCCATGAGAGGTGTGTTGATTCCGCATAGGGTTGCATGAGGGGCCGGAGATCAGTAGAGGCTACCAGGCTAACCCAAGATGGGGGCCGAGGCCTAGGAAGATCTACCTAGATAACCCATGACAAACTATGTGATGACACTCCTCCTACGACAACCTTGTATTCCCTTTGTCTCTTGTATCTCCTTGGATATTTATGTGTCTCTGGAAGTGATATTACTGTTGTTTGATGTGGTTGTCACTTGATCTTTGTTGTCATGTCAGCCTTGTGTTGTCTTTTGTCTTTTGCCTGATTGTGATGGTGGGACCCTTTGCTATCTCCTAGCATGGGGGGTGGACCTTCGGGTTCCACATGGCTGGGTGGTAAGTGCATTGTTCTCCATTGGGTTCCCTCTCCTTGTTTGTGTGGTGGCGACTTCTCTTGGTCCGAAGACTTCTGCATTGTACCTGCTCTTGGGATTTGTTACCCTTGTATTTGTATTGTATCTCAATTGATGTATCATGTACTATGCTTGATGTACACTCCTCACAAGTAAACAAGGAGATATTACTGTTCAAAATGTAAATGTAATGATGTAAATTGATGTGAACTCTATTATGAGATGGATTATGTATCAGATGTTATTGTACATGTAAATTGAATGAATTGAATCAATTAATCTCTACATACTCATGTTATGGTTGTTTCTCATGGATTTCTTGATTATATGAAATGAGTAGATGTGATTCCTAGTTGATGTTAGAATTTGTTAATATAATGATTTATAGTTTTTTGTTAATTTGGATAATGGGAACTATGTAACATAGTCACAGATCCTAGAGGACCTAGATTAGATTAGTATTAAGTGTGTCATTTGCAATCGTGTGTTAAATCTACTCTTTCAAAAAAAGAAATTGTTCTATTGTTGGCATTAGTTTTTGTCAAATAGGGTTGCATGGCGGGGGTGTTACATAAAAATTTTGGAATCATTGAAATGCTTTAGTTCTTTTCCTAAGAAATGGTTTTTTTTGGATTGTGATTTTTCATAGAATAGATGTTAGATGAGATATTCTGGAAATGCAACTCAAAGAATTAATGCCAAGGCATGGATAAAGATGGGTATCCCTTGAAGCATTAAATTGAGAAGCTAGATTTTAGACTAAACAAAGGATTGTTAAACTGCACTCCCACATAAATGTAGGCTCAAGTAATCTTAAATCTTTCTCCACAGAGGTGTGTTTACAACTGTGAAATCACTCTTCACTTGATTCCAAAGTTTCAGAATTCCCCTGTGCATTTAAAATAAGTTGAAAGTGACATGTGAAAAAGAAATGCAAGGCCTGAACCCTTATTTAAGTGTAACCCAGCAAAATCTCAACCCATTACCTAGAGAGAAGAGTTTACAAATGTGAAACCACATTTTACTTGCTTTCAAAAGTTAAAAACTGAAAATAGCACGTAAACAATTGTGGGGACAAAAAGGAAGATACAAGAAAGGAATTATCCAGATTGGGAAAGCAAATAAAAAGGTTAAGAGCAGTAACTGTATTTATTTGAATCATAAAGCTAAGACATTTGATTTACCAACCTTAGACAAATTTGTGCTACCACTTAATAACAGCAGTCTCAGCTAGAAATGGTTAAAAATGGTAAGCATACATATTTAAGCTATTAAACTAAGACACTCAATTTACCAACCTTTGGCACTCCTGTGCTTCCACTTGTATACATAATAACTGCAATGTCAGCTGGTACAGGTAAATTTGATTTATGTAGAATTTGTCGTCCACGACTCTCGACTTCAGAGAAGGAAGAAACAGTCCAATGGCCACTAGTCCTTGATACAGAGGAATCAGTAATAACGCCTTTGTCTTCCATGTAGACAATGCGCTTGACAGCACCCAAATGGCTGCTTATGTCAATAAGCTTTAGCATCTGCTTACGATCGCATATGATTGTTGACACTTCTGTCTGTCCCAACACAAGAATAAACCTTTTAGAATACCAATTTATTAGGGGCCAAAATTCAAGGGAAAATGTCAATATAAACAAAAAAATCAACTTAGTAATGGATTTTTAGTTTTAAAGAGAAACTTCTCAATATGAAAAACTATTAAAAAAATGCCAATTATGTTTGTAGTTTTTTGAATTTGATTAGCTTCCTCTTTGTTGATGTTACTTTCAATTTGCATTTGTTACCCCCCACACCAACTTGGGCTTTTGGTTTGAATAGGTACATGGATAGCTATGTGGGTAAAGTTGGCTGTCAATGTTTTTATGGATGTGTAACTCTCCTAATAAAATAAATTTACAAAAAAGAGACAAATATACAACAAATGTAACCAACATTATAAATCAAACCTTCTCAATAAAGTAGCAAATTTGAAATTTGTAATGTCCCTTTCACAAGCATAATCTGATTACGGACAATTAGCCTATTTTTCGAGTTTTCCCATAGGCTAAGTGATGAGTAAGGGAGAACTCCAAAGTTCTCGGAGAGCACAAGTTCAGTTTAGCAGGGTTGTTATTCATGGCAATGAGCTTAATTGATGGTGTAGATCCTCATGACGCTTTCAAAATTGATTTTCAGCCTTTTGGGGGCTCTCCAAACTTCTTGGACGAGTTTGTTATTTTTAGTAAGTCACCCATTTGCTTCGGTTTATTGTCCTATGACTCCAATATCACTGTGGTATAATCAAAATTGCATAATTATGTCATCTGGATACTTTCTGCAACTCGGATAAATTATTACGTTAATCAATAATTATTCACTTAAGTTGTCTAGTGTTGAAAATATTAAAATGACAACTTAGTGTAATAATTCTTTTAAAAGGTGTTTTAAGTGTGTTTCAAGTTGGATGCTTGGGGAAAGGGGCTTTTTTACACATGATAAATTATTATTCAAAAAGGTCTTTGTGGAGGAAAATGGATTTATTTTTTAAAATTATGATTATTTCCCTCCGAAAAAGTTATAAAAGGAGGATGTGTCATGTCCCCTTCTCAGTGACATCTTTCGGAGTATAGGATTGGCCTATCACACGACCCTCGTAGGCTGATAGACTGGATAGAGGGTCACTTCGGAGCTTGGCTCAGCTTCAGTTAGCAGAGTTTGATCAGTAGTCTTTCGTTTGGGCTCAATCGGAGACTTTTTGCAGAATTGCTATTTTTAGTAGTTCCTGGCAGGCAGCGTGGGACCCCTGCTATTTTTAGCAGTATGAGATTGGCAGCGTTCAGAATCACTTCAATGTTTGTCAGCTTCAGACGGGACAGTAATCGGATGAGTAACGAGGAAGATATTAATATTTAATTATATTAATTAAATATTAATGATTTAATGATTATAATATAAAGTTATAATATTAAATTATAACTTAAGTGATTTCTCACTGAGGGGTGCGCCATCATCAGAAGGGGCCCATTTGGCAATTAAATTATATTAAAATATTTGACTGAGGACTATGGAGAAATAAAAGAATTAAAAAGTCAAATATTAATTAAAACCCTATTCTTAAGGAAATCGCACTTTTCAGCATATTAGAGGATTTGCCTTGGGTTTTGAGCATTATGAGATTATTGATATTGAAACTGGTCAAGTTTTTGCCTGAGCACAGAACCCTAGGGTTTGATGTTCGAATTTCTTGGAGAACAAGCCATCTCCACTGGAAGCAGTTCAGAGGGTGTGAAATAACACCTAATCTATTGCAGTTGAGAGATTTCTTCACACAGGAGGAATCATTGAACGTCAGAGATATTCATATTCAGAGTTTGCAGAGAAGAATTCATTTAGAAAACCATCATTCATTTAGGCGCACTATTTTTGAAGATCTGGAGATTTGTGAAGAGGCCGTACCATCATTATTGCTGTTTTCTGTTCTGGCCGTACCTGTACCAGGCCGTACAACTCAGATTTATGGCCGTACCATCTTGAGAGGAGCCGTCCTTTGTATTGGAGAAAATGCCTTGTCTTAAGGTCATATCTTAGCATCTCTGGAGGCGCCTAGACTTGGAGATCATATTCAGAGCACCAGACAGAGGGAGGAAGTCATCTATTACCTCAGCCGTACCAGTTACAGCAGTTATTTATTGCAGCCAGCCTTGCCAGGTTCTCTATATTATTTCATTGTTTTCTTGCTTGCATGCAACTGGGTATTCTTGTAATCTTTAGAGAAGATCAAATAAAGACTGGCAACCTTATTTCTATCAGATTCTATCGTTATTAAGAGTGGATTAATTTTATTTGAATTTATTTCAATTATTTGCAAAATCGTACCTTTTCATTTATTGCATCAAAAACACAAAAACAAGCAAAAAAAACCAAAAACCTTCAAAAAGATCAGAAAGATAGTCAGATTCGGAGAATAGGGGAAACTAGGGTTTCTATAGGATGAGAGCTCATTTGAAAGGTTAACCATGAAATGTTACTTGCTTTTGCTATTGGAGAGAACCTGACTTATTCCATAATTTCTTGAAGACGAAAACCTCTTGGAATTACTGCCTTTGGGGACAAAACCCCCCCTAGCTGGTTAGAGTGGTTTTATACAAAGATCACCAGTGAACTACAAAGTAAAGATTCAATTTTTGGGTTGCAATCATGGAAGATTTTGATGTGTTTTGAGTTGCAGAATTAAGTGTGCTTACTAATAAGTTTCATAGTTTTTGAAGTGTAAATCCTTGGCAATACTAGAGATTCAATGTTAGCCATCCCTTCTTGGTTGGTCTTACCACTTCATGTCAAGTCGTACAACCTTTGTTGCAGGTATAAGGGTCGTTTAATATTACATTATCTAATGTTTGTTGTCTCTGCTAGCCATACACTTGGGAAAGGGCTGAAGACTTATGAAGAACTGGCTGTACATCCCAAGTATAGGTTGTACCCCTGTTATGCTAGGCATTGGAACTAGAAGTTGAAGCACTACTGATTGAAGACACTTTTCATATCATTTGATGGTGCCTTGGTCTTATTTGTCACTTCCAAGTCATTATATGGTGGATAAATGGGGTTATGTTGATTGATATGCATTTTGTTGTTGCTGTCCTAGGCATACCAACAGCAATTATCACCCTTTTTTAGACTGTAAATGACTGTTATCTCCTTATCAGATTTCTCCTTTGACAGTGAGTTTGGGTGTGTGTTTAGGTGTTTTTGAAGTGCTTTTAGTTGTATACAGTTTTGGTGTATTAGTTAACTCCTTTTCAATGTTTTCTAAGTGATACCAGCAGAGGTACAGTCCTGCATTGATAGATTACCAGCAAAAAAAAGGTGTATCAGGACTACTTCAGCCACACTCATCATCTATTTAAGGTATCTTCATGTTGACTACCTGAAATCCATTGATTATCCATGTTTATGAAGTGTTGCATTAGTCTATTGAATTTATCATTGTAAACACTGAATGGCAGTACTACCATGAAGAGCACAAAAGATTTACTGAGACGGGGGGTGAATCAGTAAATCAAAACAAACTTTTACTTTTTCAACTTTTAATCAATCTTAAACTCCTATCAACATCAACCTTTTAATATGAACCAATGTAAACAAGTTGACTCCAATTTATTGAAATGTTTAAATGGTTTACAAAAGAAAGTAGGCACCAACCTACTTGTATTGTTAATGAAAGATTTAGTAGGCTACAACCTACAAGGAGCACCAAGCCCTTTAGCTATTTAGTAGGCACCAACCCCTAATGTGAAAGGCACCAACCTTGACTTGATGGATGTAAGATGACTGCCTTCAATCAGATCTCCACTCTCCCAATCCTCCAATCTGCTTTTGTAATGAAAGATATCACCCTAAGCCCACACAAGAAGATGGGTTTTCTAACTTGAACCGCTTACAACTTCACAACCACACAATGAAAACTTTGAATGGAATGTCATTCATATACCTTACTCAACCATTGCATCCCTTAAGTGAAAGAACACAATCAATATTTGTATCCTTCTAGAATATCTCTTCATAACATAAATCTGATTTTGTTGCAAATTGAATCACTTTAATTTGCTTGCTTCATTCTTAAACTCCATTTAATTTGCTGTAGACGCCTTTCTTAGGAGAAACACGCCTCTTCAACTATTGGTGTTTAGACTTTAACAACTTCAAAATTCTGTTTCTTAATCAACAGTCGCACCTGTAGATTCTGGCATACGTCTTTCACAAAGAACACGCCTTTTGATGAAGCACCACATCTTTTCAAAAAGTCGTCATGTTCTTTAAGAGTCTTCATTCGTATCTCTTGAAAGAGAGACATATCTTTTCATTAATGATTCGCATCTGTTCATTTAGAGACGTATCTATTCATTTGATCTGTCATTTCCTTCAGACGTATCTTTTCATTTAAGAGAAAAGTCGTAACAGCTTCATATCCCGTCTTTTCAATAAGCGACTTTTGCTAAAACACATCTATTTGACCAGCCGCATCTTTTACTCAACAAATTATATTTGTTAGAGACATGTCTTTTGACAGATGGATTGTAATCGTTCTTTTATCTTTAACAGATATGTTATTCTTAACAGCCGCACTTGTATTATAATCATTCTTTTGCTTAATACAGTGAACGTTCTTATTATAATTGTCATACTAAGTCTGCTGCTATTTATCTTAATATGTCCACTGCTATTTATCACAATTGGGCTGTTTTGAAAGTCACGCTAAGGCTGAAAGATCTTCAAACTGAATAACATGATCTCCAAACTGAATAGCATGATCTTCAAATCTGCGCATACATCATACCATGTTCTTCATTTGACATCAATGACAATACTTCTAACATACCAGTGGGCTTGGTCATTGCACTTTAACGTTTATACTTTCCCAACTACGTGAAAAGGATTGTCAATGCTCACCCCACTAAACAAGTGGAGAATATTAGATTTTCTCACCCCACTGAATAAGTGGGAGCTTTGTAACTGCTCTCTGCTGAATAAGCATGAAGTGCTTACTTTCATTGTACGGAACACTTCGTTGAATAAGCGTGAAGTGTCTTACTTTTTAGTTGCATAGCACTCCACTAAATAAATGGTATTGGCTGACTTGCCGACTAGTGCAATTTTCCTTTTAGTTGCAAGTTTTCTAATTAATTATATTTAGTCTTGAACATTATATGCTCTCACCCTGCCCATCTCGGAAACTAGGTGATCAGAAAGTGGAAAGGATATCGCATTGCATCTTACTTTTAGTTGGAAAATATTTTCAAAAAATGGGGTGTTGGCTTGCTAAATTGTTGGAGTTAATTTGACTAAGTTTTTTTGGCCTGTGTAATGAAGTTGGCCAGCAATTTTCTTGAATATAAGCTTGATAACTCGGCCTTATTTGATCAAGTCAGCCCTATTAACTGCAGAAACAGATAAGGTGGCCTGCAAATAATTGAAACAAATCATTGTGGTTGTTTTTGAAATAGTTTAGGTCAGTTTTGAAATTGATTATGTAGCTCCCTGTTAAAATACAAAAAGCAAAAAGCTGGCACGCATTTTTCTTTTTACATAATTGGTCTACAAATTTGTAAATTCAGCCTCCAAATAATATTAATCAGCCTGCAAACTTATTAAAATCAGCCTATGCCTGCTGAATCAGCGGCACCCCCTCAAAAGAAATTCAAGTCAGCCTATCAAAAAACTTAAGTGGCCTAAAATGTTTGAAAGTTATGTTGGCCTTAAAAAAAATTGAGAGTTATGTTGGCCTTTTTCTTTATGAAAGTTCTTTTTGTTTGTCTTTTTTGGCATTACTAATATTTCAATGCTTTTTAAATCAAAAAGGATGGACAATCAAAAGTTGCACGAAGAAATTTTTACGAGTGGTGGTCATATTTTTTTGCATTAAGTGTAGTAATAAAAGGGGGTCAAATGTTTTTGTATTGAAGAAAATATGAAGGGAGTGGCCAATTTTTTTCATGAAGTTGACTTTAGATGCATGAAGAAAAATGAAGTGCATGAAAAGATTTCCTAAGGGGGAAGAGATTGTTTATTATTACTGCTTGTAAAATAGTTTGAAGAAAAATAAAAAATGAGCTTATTAGAGAAGCAAGACTATTTAAAGGACGTGCATTTTTTGTAAAGAAGTAAAAATAATAATTGAAGATTTGAATGATAAGGGGGGGAAATTATTTTGAAATTTTGAAATTAAGAGAGTAAAGAGGAAGGTGATGCTCAGGAGCTATGTGAGGAAGATGAATAATTATGTTAAATTAGAGGTCTTGGAGCTTCTCTATTCTTTACAATTGAATCTGATTAATACAGAGGCTGTGAGATGAATGAGAATCACGAAATGTTGAAAAATAAAGAAAATGTCACTGTTAATAATGAAGATGCTGATGAGAGTGGTATAAACCAGGTGTGTCAGGTCTCCCATGTCTTGCCTATAATGCAGAACAAGGTAGAACTAGTTCAGCAAGTTAAGCAAAGTCATGCAGTTTTTGTTGGGAAGTCCAAGAGGCAGAAGGCCTCCATTGAGATATTTCATGAAGACAGCTAAGCCTTTGCTCACCGTAACCAATGAGGGTGATAAAAAATTTCAAAATAACATACTTGACAAATTAGTTGAAGACGTTAAGAAAAGAAACCAAAAAGAATCTGCTGTCATTAACCCAAAATTTGGGAAGAATGGGAAAGATAAAAAGATTCCTAATTCTTTTGAAAGTTTGTATAAAGGACCCAAAAGTCAAAACATCCACCCCCCCCCTGCCCAATAAAAAATGAACTTCAATTGTGTAAGTCGGAAGGTAAGAGGGATGGTTGTTGCTTGAGAAGGTATTTGCTCACCTGTCTACTATATATGTACATTGTTTGTGTTGTACCCATGCAAAAATTTTGTATTATGTCAAGTTTTAAGCTAGTCATTGTCCAAAGCAGTCTTAAGTGAAATTTATTCGGTTCTTATCTTTTCTCTTTGTCTGGTCATCCTTTGTTTTCTTCTAATTCACAAGGTGATGGAGTTCAGTTGTTCAAATCATTTGTTGAGGTGAAGCATTGATTGCTGCTAAAGAACATGAACAGAGGTGCATCTTTGAGGCAAAGGCTTTCAAATCTGAAAATTGGCTAAGTTTGGAGATTTGGGGCATATTGCAACTAGGGGATGGGATTCAACAATCAAATATTTTGTACACATTATCAAGAACACACCTAATGTGTAGGTGTGCACTTTATAAAAGGAAGAATTCAAAGTTCCAATTAAGATGTAAAGCCCTGAACATAGGTGCACACTTGGGCAAGAAGGTGCCCCTAAATAAATGAAAAATTAGATATTAAAACAATCACATTATCAAGTGTGCACCTATCAAAGGGAATCAAAAGTGCAAGGTCAAAGTCCATTTAATAGTGTTGAGTGTGTAAAGCAAAAGTGCACACCTATCAAAAGGATTCAAAACGTCAAAGTAGATTTTCAAGGTTTTTCAAAGGCCTAGCCATGATAAAAGGAAAAGTTGCAAAATCATCAAAATCATCCAAAGCCGCTGTAATGTCCCCTTCTCATCAGTGATCTGTTTTGTCACTCATCAGCCTATTCTGGAAGCCTATAGGCTTGTTTGAGGTAAAATTAGGGTTTCCAGTTCTGGGGTTCTTTGGCATTTCTAAGAGTTTACTATTTATAGTAAATTCTATTTTTAGCAGTATGGAGTTTGTCAGCTTTCAGAACATCATTTCCAGTTGGAGCAATTATTTGCAATTCATGTCTGACTTCTTAAGGCATTTTTATGGTGAATAAAGGCATTAAGGTTGTAATTTGCAGTTGACCCCTTGGCCTAGGAGAACAACTTTAAGTTGTGTTTAAAAGAGGGTCTTGGAAGGGTGATGCCTTCATGAGGTGATTTATTAATTAATAATAAAACATAATGCCTTGGGAAAAGTGGACGCCACTTTATTGAAGAATCATATTTTTTAAAAAAGAATAAAGTGAATTCTTGAAAAGGGATGCCTCTTGGAGAAATATTGGATTTTTGGAAATATGAAGAGTCTCCTGGTGACTCTTGGCGTGCCTTCTTGTGAAGTTGAAGAGTTTTCTACTCTTCTTTAAATTGAATGCTCTACTTCAGCTTTGTATCCATTCATGTTATCATACTATTATGCTGTCGGAATGACAAATGAAATCTTGCTTCAAGGATGCTACCTCCTAGCCAATTATCCAATTTTGTGTTTGAAATACAACACCTAGTTGGAATTTGCTGCTTCTCATCCAGACTAGCAGATTGAGTTCGATTGTGAAGAATTTTTGGAGATTTATCAGTTTTGGTCTTGCTGATTCATCAACTGCTGAAGGTGATTTTGATTTATAGCTTAATTTTCAATTGGCTTTTGGTTCTGGGTACTTTATCATTGGATTTGTTGACCTTGGGCGACTCAACCAGCTAAGTTTCAGATTTTATTGTTGAGAGTTCGATTTTTAAAAGAAAATCGCCGCTTCAAGGAGGGCCATACCATTTAGTTTGCATTGGGAAGTGTGCCAGGAATCAAAGACCAAGATTTGTTGTTTCTTCATCCTAGCATGGTTGCCTACCTTCCAGAAGTCCATTGCATTCAATCTCATTTGATTTGGAGGTGAAATGAGTGAGTTATGAATACTTCATTGGTTTTTACAGTTGCTGATTGACATGTTCAATTTACTAATTTTTGTATCAGACTTTAGAAGTTCTGATTTTTGATTCATTATCAGTAGTTAGAGAGATAATTATCTATATGAGATCATCTATTACTCTTGTGCTTTGAAGCTATTGAAATTCATATGTAATTTGCAGCTTTATTCCTTATTTGTAAGACTGTAAACAGTAGTACTGTTCCAGTCCTAATTGTTGCAATTAATTCTTCTTTCTATTCACATTAAGTACCCCTGGATGGTCTACCGCCAGTGAGGATAACTGATTGTATCTCTCTTTGTACCCACTTTCAAAGTGGAGAATTCCCACTCTCAAGTGGATGCCCGCCGCAGCGAACGAATTAGATTGTTGTAGCTTCAATGGTTGGTTATCTGCCTATTAGTTTCAATTACAATTAATCACTCTGTCATATGTTAGCACCTCGCCCTCTGTGGGATCTTGAGTGCACATTCTTGACGTTGAGTAGTTTCATTCAAGTACTGTTCTTTAGTTTCTCCGCCATATGCCAACACCTTTCCTCCATTTGGATTGAGTGTGCATTCTTGGCGTTGAGTTTCTTTTAAGCTTGGATTTGAGTTTGATGCTAACACTAATTCAGTTGGCTAGTGCTGGTTTATGTTGTGAAAATCCTTCGAAAAAATTGGTTAGCATATTTCAGCCGCCTATCCAAGAGTTTTTTTAGTCCATGCTAAAAATAGTTTTCAGCCATCACCATTTTCAAAGAGAAGAACATATTCAAGGATTTGTTATCTTTAGCCAAAGCTATTTATAGCATGTACTATTTTTAGTACGAGGAGTTTTCCACTATTTTCAGCATTAACTCTTTATAGCCTGGAGTCAGCTATCACTAGATCATCTATCTCATCATGCGAGCGATGTGAGCATTAAGGAATAATTTGTAATTATTTGTATCCTCAATTGAACTAACAATTGCTTGTAATATTAGAAATAATGGATACGATAATTTTTAAAACAATTTGCACATTATGCAAGCAATTGTAGGTAGAGTTGAAGTTTAGTCAGTTTATTTCATTTGATTTCATACAAAAGCTTTGTAAATAGTATAAATAAGTGTCATCTCCACTTAGATGGCTGATAGTAATTCTCATGCCTACATATTGTTGGAGTTGTTATTATTCATCGAGTATTCAATGTTATTTTTGTTCAAAATTTGTTATTCACTCAATGAAATTTATTATGCCTATCTTGCTTATAAATGTTTATTAAGATGTGTCATTATGTGTTTTGAGGGTTACATTGCTTTTGCGAATTGGCAAGCTTTATATTGCAGATTAGCTAAAAGACGTAGATCACGGCTTTGTGCTGAGTCCTACATTTAAATTACCACATCGTTCATGTTTTGTTAAACTATCCGACTCGTATGTGTACTTGCATTGTTTAGTCTCTACATGTTACTAAACAATGCAACCATGAAGCTATAGAGATTGCTTTCAATCAAAAAACCCAAAATTATGCTATAAAGTGCTTATGTGTTGAATCATCTTAAGCTCCAGAGTACAAAAACAAAAAGAAAAGTTTTTATTTAGTTTTGTTTTTATTGCATACTCTAAATCACCTATGTTACACGGGGACGCGTCCCCTGCCCCAAAACCCACAATGGGGACGTCCCCCAGCTGTCCCCAAAACAGCCCAACTAGTAGGAAATAGGAGGAGACGTCCCCTGCCCTTTGGGGACATCTCGCCATCCCGGTACGGATGGGGGACGTTGAAAACGTCCCTCGTTGTACCGGGGACGGCTACGGACAAGGAGCTTCCTAGGTTAAATTTTAAAAAAATGATTTTTTAAATATTTGGTCCTCCTTTCTAAGGTGATTTTTGAGATTGGGCTGTTTGACATTCTGTCAAACACTTGGCATGCAAAGTGACTGAGTTCTGATTTCTGAATGTTTATGCTTGTGTTTGATTGAATTTTAATGCCAAATCATTTGCATAAAACATATAAATGATAACTACTATCATAACATCAACAAATATGAAAACATTCAACCTCAAATCTGATTTTATTTGCACTATATCAAGTCTGAATGCATTGCATTCCAGGTCTGATATAAGTCTGATTTGATTACAGCAGCAGACATTTCCTTCAAAATCTAATTTATATTGATTCCCAATGAAATACAAACATACCTAGATCATTGGCTACAATAATAACTAATAAGTTTAATGACATTTATTCTACTGTTATACTACCGCTCTCGCAATTTATTTACATATTGATATTGTTATTATCAATTATTAATTTATTGACATATCTCTCTCTTTCCCTCTCTCTCTATAATATATTAATAAATTGAAAAAATCATATATATATATATATATATATGTATTTTGTATGTCACCGTCCCCTACTGTCCCCTAAAAATGGCCCCCTAGGAAACGTCCCGGAAACACATCCCCTGCTGTCCCCCTGTCCCCGTCCCCGAAACGCTGTGGAACATAGTAAATCACCCAAAAATTACATTGTAAACATTGTAAATTGCAAGAATATATCATTCATAGTAGGTCAATTTTTATTTCACAAGGAGCTTCCCCTTCAAATCCAAAGAGTAGTTCTACTATACATCTATTTCATTTTGCGTCACATTGAAAGGTGCGAATTAAAATGTTAACAATTTGTTGATTGAGTTGAACAAATGAAGATGGTATTGTCATATATGTTTTTTGTGTTTGATCTTCATTCTTCATCCTTCTTCCTCCATTGATCTTATAGATTTAATACAAAAGACTCAAGTGGTCAATCCCATGATCTTTCCCTAAATTTTGCAATGGAATAGACACCTCAAGTCCTTTGGACAATTCTCAACACATATTAAATTCATATTGAGAAGGATCTATACTAGTTGTTGTACCCAAACCGAAATTAGATGATTGTGTTACATGATACTTGTCTGCAATATCCTGGACCAATTTTCTAAACCAAAATTTTCAGTTTTTCCATATTTTCACTATGCAGGCATTTCATCAAACAGTTTCTTTTTGGCTGGTCTGAGTTTGTATCTTCACTTGTTCTTAAAGACATTAGAAATAATCATCACAGCATTGGATTTCTTATTCCAAATATGAATATCATTCATATAATACAAAAATTATAGCATAGAATATTCAACAGATAACATTTTTTGTAATACTATGCATTGCTGATACAGGACAATATGCTCAGAAATTAAAATAGATAATATCATTAATTAAAATTCAATTTTTATATTCCAAAGGCTGACCTGGGCTGCAAGCTGCATAACAATCCCAATCAGCAAACACTATCCAACTCACAGCTGTACAGTCTCCTCACAATAGTACGGTGGTCCCAAATAAATACATTCACCCCTTAATATGTTGCAACTCCTCCAGTATATGCTGCAATTGAGTTTTAGAAGACTAAAGAGGGCAGCGATAGGAATGATAAAGCCTTTAAAGGCTGTGTTGACTGTTGACTAAGATTTTAAGCCTTTGAAAATGCATCACTTCACTCTTGATGACATGTACGGCTCCCCTTAAAATGTACAGAAGCCTATACCAAGGTGGCGACTCCTTTATGCATGCTGTGCTGACCATGTAATACTTCACAAAGGCTGCAGCTAGTGTTATTTAGGCTTTTAAGCCTCTTCATAAACTTCAACTCCCTTTATGAGGAGTATTAGATATGTACGGCTGGGTAAACATGCTCAGCAAAAATAAAATATACAATATTTAAATCATTTCACTCTGCAAATTCCTCAAATATGGCACCCAAAATAAACTCTAGTTTCTCTCTACAATTATCATCCGAGACCACAATTGAAAGATAAATCCTTACTTCAAATAGGAGAACAATTATTTATCGTTTGCCTGCAAACATCCGATAAATTATTTAATTGGCAATCATTTTGCATCTATGTGAAATTTGTGTGACTCCAGAGACCTGCAAATTGGCTAGGGTAGATTTCTCACCACCAAAACCAATTCCCTTAGGGTTTCCGGCTTAAGGTTTTCTCAAGCTAGAAGCTCAAATTCCACAATAGAGAAAAACAAACAAGCATTTGCAAATGAGCTTGCAAATCACCTTTTATAATTTCCCCTAGAACTTTGCCCAAGTTACTTTTAATTTCCCACTCAAAATATATATCATTTAAAGCACTTTTATAAAGTGACTTTATAATATTTCCCTTTTAAAACATTTAAGTTACTTTATTAAATGTTGAGTCATGTCATTTAATGTTGAGTCATGTCATTTAATTATGACATTCATTTAATGTTGGTACATCCTCAACTTGCCTATATAAGCAAGGCATCATCTGTACATTGCCATATTCATTTTGGCTGTCATATATTCATATTGGCAATCTTGCACTGGGCGGAATATTCGTTGGCATTTACTACATGCCTTTATCTACAGATTCGTTGGGCGTCAAATCATCTGTGTCATCAGTCGTACTCTCTGCTCAAGCTTGTACCCTTGGTCAAATCGACATGCAGTACCTATCAGCATACTCACCTACATATCAATCAATCTTCAGTCAATGTACTTGCAAATTAATTTTTCAACCGTTTGCGCAGGGTACACAGTACGCGACCCATTTATGGTTGATGGTACATGGTCTGTTTTTTGGGGAGATTTTAATTTTAATCACACATTGTTTTATTTGTCACTTGATTGGCACTTACCATACGCCGCCGACAACACTATTTACACCACCCGCCATATGTGCCAACATCCCCTGATCATGGGGGCTCTAATGCCCTACGCCCGCCTTAGTGAGGGCCTCCGGCTCGTCACCACACAACTGCCTCTCCTAGCGGTGTTGTCGCCGTTGGGGTGGTGGGGTTTTTTTTAACCTTCTGCAAATGCCAAGGTCACATGGAAAACCAACTGCCAACCCCAAGGGGGCTTAAATTTTACCCTAATTAGTCTGTGCATGCTCTAAATAGGGCATGTTTTTTCATTTTTCGATAACTTGCAATCCAAGAGGCAAAAATTTTCAAGTTCGAGATATCATCGAAATGTTGCTTTCATCAATTTTGCAATGGTGCAGGTTATTTTTCATAATTTTGTTGTTTTGCGGCATTTATTACTTATTGAAGTCAAATCTTCATTTTTGGCTCTCGAGCTCATAACTTTTTGCCACGATCTTTGATTTTCGTGATTCTTGCAACGTTGGAAAGACATTGAGGAGCTCTACATTGCCATCCATGCACTTTTTCTGTATCTGTCCCAGGTACATCATTATTTCAGTTTTGCCCCAATGGGTGTCTTGGAGACTACTTGGATATTTTGACAGTTGGGAGGGTGCAATTTTGATCTTTGCACTTCATTTCAATTCCAGATCATTTGTCAATCAACTGTTGCTTCACAGGTTCCAAGGTTGTGCCAATTTGAGAGTTTTCCAATGTTCCTTGGCATCGGGTTTGTTGTTGCTTAGGTCGTGCCAATTTGCGAGTTTTCTAATGTTCCTTGGCATCGGGTTTGTTGTTGTTTTATCATGATTCCGACCTGAGTCCTTGAGTGACTCTAATATGGTTTCTAGCAACAGAATTATCTTTTCTTTGCTTGCCTAATTAAGGATTTCAGTGTTACTCCACAAGTGTGCTTCTAATGCTTCTTTGCAGCAGGTTATCTCATTATGGGGGGCTTGTATGGTCTCTCTTGTCATCCTTTATATGGAGGGAGATTGATTGGATTTGTAATGGATTATTCCATTGAGGGGAGGCTGAATGGTCTCTTCTTCGTCTCTCTTATGAGGGGGTCTTTTTCCTCGAATGGGGTTTTGTCCTCTCATTTTTTATGGAGAGCATTATTGTATTTTTTCTCTCTTTTGGAGAGGAGTTTTGTCCTACTAGGTTTCCTCCTTTTCTCCGTTTGTGAGAGATTGCATTTGCATTTGCACATGGGTACCTAACATGACCTCGTAGCCAAGACCCATCTTTGTGTCATTTGCATAAGTACTCCCTAAGTTGAACTCAAGGGAAGGTGTCGGTGTAAATAGGTGTTTTACCTATCTAGGTCCTATTTACATGTTAAGTCCACTTAAGTCCTAGCAAGGAATCTTTCTAGTTAAGCATTAGTTGTCACTTATCTTATCTAGTTGGATTTTATTCAATGCTTGTGTCCTAAGTTATAGAATGTTGAGTAGTGTCATTTAATTATGACACTCATTTAATGTTAGTACATCCTCACCTTGCCTATATAAGCAAGGCATCATTTGTATATGGCCATATTCATTTTGGCAATCTTGCATCCATAATCATAGCATGATATTTCTGCCATCTCTCTTGTGGAAGTTGTTTTGTCTTGCAGGTGATCTTGGGGTGTTGAGGAGTTCACCATAACTCCTACAAGAGGCACCTTTTTATATTTTGTT
The DNA here is from genome assembly GCA_007258455.2 of Sequoia sempervirens. Taxonomy (NCBI): domain Eukaryota; kingdom Viridiplantae; phylum Streptophyta; class Pinopsida; order Cupressales; family Cupressaceae; genus Sequoia; species Sequoia sempervirens. The sequence continues at coordinate 96,630 of VDFB02181120.1, read as the reverse complement.
ATCCTGAATTTTTGACTCATTTTAAAATTTGGATAACCAATCAAAATTTTCATAAAATTTGAGACTTTTCTTCTCTAAGGCACGCATTACGAGGTGCAAAGAGTGACAAATCTCAGTTTTAGGTTTATTAACCTTTGGGCTACTCTTTTTCCCTCTTTCGTTTCCGTTTTTGTCAATTTCTGAGTCATTTTTAGTGTCTTTTTGGTCAATTTCGGGTTTTTGAAGTAACTCAGCAAATAGGGAAATTTTGACTTGAAAGCAAAATTGCTAAAGTGTTCGAAAATCCCGAAATTGCTTAAGTCACTCTAAAAATCCGAATTCTTTTAGAGTCTTCATTTTTGACAAAAAGTAGAATTGTTATATGACTTTAAAAACCCGATTTGCTTTGTCATTTGTAAAAGCTTCAAAAAAGTGCGAATTTATTTAAAATGAGATTGTTAAGTCATCCAAAAAGCCCGAATTTGTTTTAAAAGAAATTGCGTTGGTTCCTTAAAACCCCAATTTTAGTTTTTATTGACATTTTATGTTGCCAAAAGCTTCAGAAAGTCCGACGCCATTCTGTTTCAAGCTAGTTGAGTTCTATTTGATTTCTTTTCCCTGTTTCATGGAGATTCCGTCAAACTAAAAGCTTGAAAATCGGATTTTTTCCTCAGTAAATAGCCATCACTCTTTCATTTTCTGAATCGCGCCTAGGGTTTCTCCATTGTTACTCTTATTTGCGAACTTGTTTTCAGGTATGTATTTGTTTCTTTGTCTCTTTCTCAACACTTTCTGTTATTTATCATTTTATATTAAACGTCATTGTCATTTATGTATCACGTTTCAGATTTTAATGTCTTTTTCTAAAACGCGTTTTTATTTTTACACGTTTTTTATACTCTTATCTATCTTTGTTAAAACCAGATAATATATATTTGTTAGTATTTGTATGTCTTTTTCTAAAACGCGTTATTATTGTCATTATCTATTATCATACTCCCTCCGTTTTCATTCATTTTCAGTTCGCCCTCATATAAAACGCGTTTCTATCATATATTTTTCATACCCCATGCACCCTTCGTTTTCCTTCATCTCACTGAAATTTGCCTTTCATCTCATTCTATACGCCTTCATCCTTAAATTTCATATAACGTATTTTTCCTATGTAGCCGGTTCTTGAGGTTTGGCCCGGGTCCTGGTCCGGGTTCGCCCGGGTCCGGGTCCGGTCCGGTCCTCCTGCTGGTTCGGCCAGGGTCCTTCCATTTGGGCCTTGGTTCGCCAGTGAAGAACCCGGGCGAACCCGGGCAGAACCCGGGCGAACCCAAGGCGAACCCGGGCGTGTGGGCGGCAAAAAGTGCATGTTTTATGTTTTTTTTAATATTTTTCTTCCCTTTGACTTTGACCCACGCCATGGGAACCCTAAAAGTGACCTCTAAAACATGTTAAACACCTAAACTGCCTCATTTTCATTCATTTGTTTTGCAAACAAGCATTTTCATTTCAAGAGGCTGACTTCTTATTTTAACTTGTTGGATTGACAAAAGGAGTTGAAGATTGATTGTTGAAGCTTCTACAACGATTGCATTGCCATTCCTACAGATTTGCAAGTGTTCATTGGCTGCTACAAAGATTGTTGAAGATTATTTTTGCAAAAAGGTATGTTTTTCTCATTTTTTTCTCATTTTTTCATTCTTTTTTTTTTGTTTTACAAACAGAAACTTTGTTTTGCATCTTTTTTTTTCTGTTCTTCTATGAATGTATACATTGTGCAAGATTCAAAAGAGCTAGGTTTTAATTTTTTAAAAATTATTATATTTTGTTTTCATTCAAATTTTGAATGTGTTGTTTGCAAAACAAATTGCCATAGGAATCACAATGTCAATGGGTTCTACCTCCGGCTCCATAGCTAAACCAAACCCAAAGTTCAAAACAAATGCAAATTCTCCTCTATGGCAGTATGTTGAAATGATAAGACAGCTTCCAGGTGGTGGTGGTTATGCTTGGAAATGCAATGGGTGTGATGTTCAATATTCTAGTTCATACCATAGGGTGAAAGCACATTTGTGTGGCATAACTGGAAAAGGCATCTCACCTTGCCCTGGAAAGAAAGATGCTCCTATTGACCCTGAGACAGTTGCAAAATACATTATGGAGCAAGAACTAGCAGATCAACGGGAAGCCCAAAAAGGAAATCACCCTTTGTCAAATAAAAAATCAAAGGGAATGCAGCCCCCATCTAATCCCAATCCCAATATTGTGGTAGAAGACCACCCATTTATGGCCATTCCAAATCTTCAAGCTCAAAGTGCACAACCTTTTGCAAACAAGAGAGCAAAGGGACCTTTGGAAGTTGCATTTCAAAATGAGAGTAGAGCCTTTGCCGACCAATGTGTAGCAAGATGCGTATATGCCAATGGACTATCTTTTAATGTTGTTCGTTCTCCATATTGGAAAGAGATGTTGAAAGCGGTTAATGAAGCTCCAAAAGGGTACAAGGGCCCGGGTTATGAGAAGGTGCGTAGCACTTTATTGGATAAGGAGGTTGAGTTGGTTGAAGATGCATTGAAGCCAATAAGAGATTCATGGGTTGAGACAGGTGTGTCCATTGTTTCAGATGGTTGGAAGGACTCAAAAAATCGGCCTTTGATCAATGTCATAGCGGTGTCCCCTAAAGGGGCAATGTTTTTGAAAGCCGTGGATTGTGAGGGGCAAGTAAAAGATGGGCAATTTATTGCTAATATTCTTATTGCAGCCATTGAGCAAGTGGGAGCCCGCAACGTTGTTCAAGTTGTAACGGACAACGCAAAGAATTGTAGAGCTGCAGGGTTGTTGGTTGAGGAAAGATATTCACATATCTTTTGGACACCTTGTGCGGTCCATTCACTCAATCTTATGCTGCAAAAGATTGGGAATAAAATTGAATGGATCAAACAATTGTATACTGAGGCTGAGGACATTCAGATGTTCGTCACCAACCACCACTTGTCTCAAGGGATCTTTAGAACATTTTCAAAATTGGAGCTATTGAAGGTAAGAGAAGTAATATTTACATTTGTCATTTTCTGATTTTCATAATTTGATTGTTCAATCTAATTTAAATTCTTCTTTAAAGTTTATTTTTAAATATTAATTTTTTTTTAATTTGCAATAGGTTGCAGAAACCCGCTTTGCCTCTAATACAATCGTCTTGAGACGACTTGTGAAAGTTAGGCAAGCACTTTCTAGCATGGTAATCAGCACCAATTGGTCTATATGGAAGCAAAGCAGCACTGAAAGAGCAACAAAAATTAGGAGCCTGATATTAGATGACTCATGGTGGGATCGTGTGGAGTATCTCCTTAGCTTCACCGAGCCCATTTTGAGTATGATTCGCTATACTGACATGGACAAGCCATGCATTGGACAAATATATGATGGTATAGACTCTATGATTGAGAAGATCAAGTGCATCATAAATGCAAGAGAGCAAGACCCTGAAGAGACTTTCTTCAAACAAGTGCATACAATTGTTGAAGAAAGATGGAACAAAATGACAACTCCATTACACCTTCTTGCCTTTGCATTGACTCCAAAATACTACAGCTCTCAGGTTCTTTCACAACCAGGAAGGCTTCCTCCATATAGAGATTTAGAAGTGGCTGAAGGGTACAAGGCAGCATTTGTGAGACTCTTCCCTGATCGAGATTTGCGGAGTGTAGTCACGGATGAGTTCACTGATTTTGTGCACTCAAATCATCTAGATGTTGATGCCTCCCGTGATAGGTTCTTAAAGGATGCTCATTCTTGGTGGTACTTCCATGGACAATACTTCCAAAATTTGCAGCCCCTTGCAATCAAAATTTTATCACAAGTAAGTTTAATAAATTTTCATATTTTAGTTTTAAAAGTTTCATAATTCCATTTATAAATTTTTAATTGTTTACTTTGTCTTCATAGGTTGCTAGTTCATCCGCATCTGAGAGGAATTGGAGCACATATTCTTTCATCCACTCAGTAAAGCGCAATAAATTGCTGTCAAAAAAAGCGGAGAACTTAGTATATGTGCATTCCAACTTGCGTCTCCTTTCACACAAACAACCTAACTACAAGGACGGGGAGACGAAGTTGTGGGATATAGTGCCAGAGGATACTGACTTGGATGCTTGCAATTCCCAACATATTGCATATGGGGATGAGCCTGAGGATATCCAACAGGGGCATGGGCACATTAGTAGTGCTAGTGATGGTGCCATTGGCACTTGTGATTCATCTAGTCTTCCTACTACATCTAATGTCAATGTTGACAATGATATGTATGATCTAGAGAATCCATATGATGATTAAAACTTTGAAAGTGTTGTAATATTGAGCTTGAAGTTTGAACAATGAATATTTATCACGCATGTTTTAAATGACATTCAAGTTTATGGTGGTTTTGTTGTTTATATGATGTTATCAGTTATGTGATATTCTAAAAGTAAATTCTAATCCTAATTCATGCTTCTAGGCTGCATATATATATATATATATATATATATTTTTTATATATTTTGTAATTTGTACTAACGAACCCAAGACGAACCGAACCCACCCCAAAAAATTTTGCCGAACCGGCGAACCGAACCCCCGAACCCGAACCCGAAGGCTACTTAGGTATTTTCCATTTTTTACCTTATCGCTGAAAACGTGTTTTCATTTTCATCCATCCACTTCAAATCCTCCATTATCATTTTCCATAAATAATTCGCTTTGTGTTATATTTCGGGTTTTTGAGAATCAAAAATGCAAGTTGGGATTTACAATTGGAATTACAATTTTCAAAATTGCAAAATTATAAAAATTGTTAATTCCAACTGCCTTTTGTAAAATTGCTAAAGCTCTTTAAAATCCCGAAATTACAAAAAGCAAAAATTGCTAAAACTTCCAAAAGTTCCGAAATTGTTGAAGTCATAGAAAAACCCGAAATGCTTTTAAAAAGCTCAAAAGTCGAATTCTTTTTTGATATAACTTCAAAATCCAAGCCAAAAATCTCTTTGTCTTGCTGTTTCAAGAAGACAAGACGTTGTTTTGACTACCATCATTCCATCAAATTCCGAATTCGTCTTCAACATCCGCTTTCCATCATTTTTCTAAAGACCATTTCATTGTCCTAGGGTTTGAGTTTCACCATGTCCACTCACGTTGATGCTGATGATGTTCTAACCTTATGGGGTTTTCACCGCAGTCTTGTAGATTCCTGTTCAATGACAGACGAACCGACTTCTCCTAAAAGCAAGAAGATGAAGTACAAATTTGATAAATATCAGAATGAGATTTCCCCATCTCACGTGGTTTCGAATATTGACGAAATCAAGGACACAGAAATTGGGCATATTGATATGTCTGAGTTTCTTGGGAGAGCTGAGAAATCTACTTCTTCTGACATGCAGAAATTGCTGAGGAGTCATATTCATCTGGTATCTTCTTTTCCTGTTGCTGCCCTAGAGCCAGAATTCGTCCTTGCATGTGCAGCACACTTTGATAGAGAATCTAGAACTATCAAGGACGATGACGGCAACGTGGTTATCAGACTTGATGCTGAGACAATCAACAGAATTTTCAGAGTTCCTGATGCTACTACATATTCAGAGATCACATTGAAGAGTGCTCACAAACATTTCGAGCAGAAAAAGAGTGATTGTATCAAACATATCAATTCTAAATGGCTTCTCAAATCAAGACCTTGTGTGACCCGGATACCCAAGTTGTATCGGTCTGATTTTAAAGAGGAAATTAATGATATGATCACTCTTCTGAGCAGAATAGCAGGGTTGAAGGTTTCTAGTGTGTTTGAAAACTGGATGTATAAGTTCATGGTGGTTATTAGAAAAGCACAGCATCCAATATTCTGGGGAGAAATAATCAGTGACAGTTTGTGTGAACAGCTTGCACAAGTCCCTACCACTCTTACCTTCTATATGAACTCATATTTGGTTTATATAGCAGCTTCATTGAGACATTTTCCAGGCCTATCTCCTCAAGGTGACAGATCGTTGGTGCCTGTATGGGAATATTATGATCAGCTGACTTTTATTCCAAGTCGAGCGCATTATAGAAGAGTTCAAGATGCTTTCTTTGGTTATTTTATGTGTTTATTTGACAAAGCATTAGCAAATAACAGGGTATCTGAGGCGGCTTGGAATAAAGTAAATGAGTATGGCTGCTTGTTTCTTCAATTCCCTACCTTCACTTATATGAGAGTCGGCTGCTTTGAAGACCAACCTTATATGCTTCCAAGGTATCCGACTGATAAGATTATTCTGATGGAGCTAGGAAGGCAGCTGATGGTAGTGCATGCACGTCAAGTTTCACAACACAAGACTGGAGTCAGTATTTCATCACATAATCCATTGATAATTGGGAGGTATTCTTTGACAACTTCTTCAAGAGCCAAAGCAATGGAAACTGAACTTCAGGAAATAACATTGAAAAGATTCCAGGCAAGAGTGGATTTTGATTATAGAAGGATGAAAGACAAAATTAAAAGAGCTTTCACTCATGTCCACCGCATTGAAGACATTTGGGCAGACCTCCGGACAGAAAAAGATATATACAGAATGGATTATTGCAGACTTACATTGGAGCAAATTATTGATCTAAATCTGACCTTAATTCCAGAAGGTGTAATTGATGATAGACAGGTTTTAGATCCTGAATACGAAGAACAAGGAGTTGCTAATGCGCCCATTCCTCCAATCCAGTGGTCTCAAAAGGAATCTGTCTCTATCTTTGATAGATTTCAATCAGTCTTGGCAAACACCAACGCTTGGCTTAAAAGCATAGGTGTTAAGACTGTTAAAATCAAAGTTAGGGCTGAAGATGATCCAGCTGGTCCTAAAGGTTTGAAGTCAGAAATTAGAGAGCAATCAAAAGAAGGAGCTTCTTCTTCGGGTACTAGAATTAAGTTGAAGGTAAGCCGAGCTGCAGAACAACCATTGGAAAAGGAAACATCAAAGGGAAAAGAAGTCAATGAAATGCAGATTCAGGTATTAGATCAGCAAGAAAAAGACGAGGTTCTTGTAACCTCTACCATTCTAAGTGAGATAACTCCTCACATTGAAGCTCCAATACCAGAATCAGCCATATCTCCTATATCCCCTATCGACAGTGATGTCGATTCCTTTTCCACAGTATTTGTTCCTTCTATTCCACCTCAAGGGACTAGTCATCAGTCTTTATCAATAGTGAATACTCCCGTAAGAAGCTTACCCAATAACTTGGAGAGTATCTTTGATGCAAATCCAATCTTTTCAGCCATGTCAGAAATAACTCTTCCAGAGATTGATACATCTGTAACAAGCTTTGATTGTTTCATGGCTAATCCTAGTTGTAATTTGTCTTCTGAGCAAAACATAGTTGCTGTACAAACTGAGGCTCCCCCTAGAATTTATGTTGTATCACAAACTGAATCTATTTCTACGGAGACTACAGTTGCTATTTCAGATGTGACAACTTTGGATCTTCCTCCATGGTTGAATTCAATTGCTCCCAAAAGAAAGAAACAAGCAGTGTCTCCTGATATTTTTGATTTCCAAAAATTGAAGAAATCAAAACCAATGGTTGCAAAGAAAGCAAAAACAGTCTCACAAGTGTTTGTTGACAGCAATAAAATGAAATATGCTGAAATTGTAGAACCTCTTGTTGATAAACCACATGAAGAGATGCAGGTGTCTGATTACAGGTTCACTAGGGTGGAATTGGGCAAGCAGACTCATGCCAATATGATGCAAGATGCTCAGAGTTCAGTAACGATTTTGGCACAAAGCTATAATGAACTTCTAGCCAAAAAGGAAAAGCTCAAGGAAGACAATGATCAGCTAATTTCAGTTATTCAAGGGATTACTGGATCATCAGAAGCAGTTGGTTCTCAATCTGCAGCTCATCCTAATGAATCAGTTAGGCAATTAGAAAGAATTGCACAAAAGGCCAAAGCAGTTGATTCGTGGGTAACTCAACTGATTGATCAAAGTATTCCAATGATTGAAAAGACCTTGCAAGTTCTCAAAAATGTCAGAATAGCCAAAATAAAGCTAAATCAGACTTTGGAAGCCTTCAAGCAGAGTTTGGAATCGCTTGAAAAAGATTTAAAAATCTGGCATGAGATAGATCAAATCAAGTTACAAATTCTATGCAGCAACTCAATTCTACCAAACAGAGAAAAATACATAGAATTTGAAGAACTTATGACGAATAAGTCATTGGTTATTCAAGATCTTATCAAAGATATCCAGGCCACATTAGAAATGAATGATGAAGTTCAGCAGGATATTCTTTCAAGTTTTGAGAAAATCTCTTGTACAGTTTTGAATCAAGAAGATGAATTACTTGCAGCTGATTTAGTTACTACAGAAATGGCAGCCAATCTTCGTCAACAATTGGAATCAGAGCATTTTACCATGGATTCGATTCACAAATTTATTAATCATCAGATAATCCTTGATAAAATGCAAACTACTTATGAAGAACATAGACTTGCAACAATCAGATACTTTGATGTAATCTTGAAGACAGTTGCAGTAGCCAAGAACACATTGGGTCCTGATCCGAATGAATTGCAGACAATCATCAGCAAATTCTTATCTTTCAAAGATAGGAATGAAGCAAATTAAAATTTTAGGTTGTTTTATGTATTTTACTTTCGACAAAATATATGTAAAAACAAATTTTGCAATTGCAAGTGTTCTTTCCTTGCAGTTTTGAAAAATGTAATTACATGTAAAATCTTACAAAACAAATCACAATTTGGATTGTAATTTTGAATAAGTCAATTGCAATTAGTTATCGGTTGAGAGATTTTCTCAAGTTTGTTGAGATCCTCCCACCTTTTTCTCCAGACCTTCCTCCTATAAATACTTGAGGGGTCTATTGTAATTTGATATCTTTTTAGCAAGCAAGAAAACTCTGCAGAATTTTATACTCATAAAGTCTTTGAGCTTTATAGTTGATAATTGTGAATTTTCAAGTAATATCAAGAAGTTGGAATTTCAGACTTTGAGCTGAATTCTTATTTTGCATCCTTTATGTTCTTATGTCATTTTGGATCATCATTTTGTGACTACTTGAGAATTGTAGAATATTGCTGAAGAGAGATTCGATTTAAATATCTGCAGTCTTTGTGCTGTAAATGTGAAGATTGAATTCATAGTTAGTATTAGAAATTGAGAAGAATTATAAGTCTTTGTGCTCGTAGTAGTTCTCATTTAGAGTAATCAAAAGATACATCGTAGTTACAGACTTTGTGCTGTTTTGTGTTGTATGTTTTCATTAAGTAATTATTCTGAAAAAGGGTAGATAGGATCTCATTCCTCAAGACTTTGTGCTTATTGGTTGTTTTCCCGTCCCGGAGGAAGTAACGGAAGTCTTTGTGCTTTCAGGAAACTTTATTTCCTCTTTCTTAATTTCACTGCATAGCTGCTGTAATAAGTTTCATCCACATATACTGTTTCTTTTCTGTGAAGAGAGAAGAACGTAATCTTTCCTGAAATAAGAGGAACGATTGCTGTCCTACCCATATCAGTTTTATTTAGTTAAAGGGGGAGCCTTCCCTAAATTAGGAGAGTTTAATCTCACGTGCTGTGGTTGAAATCACTATTTTGTATACTTTCACAAGAATACAAAATTTCCAATAACATATTTCAAGAGAAGATAAAACAAAGGTTTGTTGTCAACATTTGAAACAATCAACCAACACAAAAGGAAGTGCACCATGGAGAATAAGATACATCTTGGATAGTGTAGTGTTGTAAATTGCATACCCTTGTAATTTCACACCACAAAGTGTCTCCTCTTTGAGCTCATCATATAAAATCTTCCAAATGTAAAGCGATAATACCATAATGTAATTTGACTAGCATTTTTATAATAATTCTGGCTTTTTGAGTTCGTTTTTTTTTCAGACAGGAACAAACGTCTATGCTACACACTAGCATCCCACAAAAATTCACAATTTCAGTGATCATTGAAGCATTATCTTCCCATGAATATTTTGAAGGTAACGCCTCTACATGGCATTTGTATTGAACAGAGCAACCCGACTAGCCATTTTGGAAGACAAAAAAGAAAAAAATCTCTCTATCTCATTCACACACATTCACACTCACACACAAAAAGGCTTTGCAGTTTTCTTGAAAAAGCTTTGAAGTTTTGAATACATAGAAAGCTCCTAGCACATTGTATGTTACATTTTCGAAGTGGGATCAAGCAAGATAGCATTATAGAAGCTTTCACTTTTCTCTTGGGGGTTTTTGAGGACTTCCAAGTGACCATAATATATTTTGTTGTCTCCTTCCTACTATATCAGATTTCTTTCTATTAGCATTGAGATATCTTTGGTATTGTCACAATACATTTGAGATCATTTTATATCTTTGGCATTGTATCTTGTTTTCAAGCAATCATCTTAGTTTCTTCTTTTAATATTATCAAAAATCTTGGCTATCCATGGAGGTAGAAATACCAAAATAAGGGTTTAAATGAGGCAAGCCCCTAAACAACCCAATCAAACATTTTTCTTCTTCTATTTTTGTGTGCAAGTCTTCAAATTAGAAGAAGGCAATAATTTTGGTGATACCCTTTGATTTCTAGTGCTCTCATTTAACTTTTGTAGTGGGGTCTTTATACTTTACCTTTCAATTATTCTATTTATTTTAGTATTATCTATACACGGTCACATGATATTTCTTTTGTGTGTGTAGGCACAAATTGCAAGGCATTTTATACTTTTACTTTTGCGTCTATACAAGACGATAGTGCGTTGCGAAGACATCCGCGCCATGCACTGATGTCTATGGCCAAGACTTCCAAAAAGTCACAGAATCATCTTTAAAACTAGTGCATTCCATTTTTCCCGGAATTAACTTATGATTATTGTTACAAGGATAACTAATTTCACTAGTTTGTTATAGTTGGACATTCGCATTGTATTGAAACTTTAGTAGTTTATTCATTTCTAGTTATAATTATCTTTGTAAAAGATTTATCAAATAGGTGAGAGGACCTTCGATTCATCCTAATGTGAGTGTATGTTATTGATGATCAGGGTAACCGTGTTGAGATTCATGGTTTAAGAAGGCCTTTAGAACTCAGGCAGATTTCTGCCATGAAGCTAAAGAAGGCTAGCAGAAAAGGGTGCACTATCTATGCAGTAAAGGTCAGGGATCTCGATAGTTCAGAGTTGTCGGCTAATGACCATCCTATTCTGAAGGAATTTCAAGATGTTTTTCTCCTAAGTTACGGTTGAGATTACGAGCAGATACAGTGCAGCAAAATTTTTTAGGGGGTTTTGTGCGTATGGAGTACGTGTGTATATATATATATATATATTAATAATTTAATATATTATAAATCTATATATATATTATATATACAAAAATAAGAGAAATATAAAATTGTAGAACTAAATCATTACATAGTATGATACTTGATCATTGATCAATGCCAAATGCCAAAGATAAATTAAATGCCAATTGATAGTTGAAAATATTCAAATAAAATTCTTGAATTACAAAATGTAGTTCATGAAACATTGTAATGTCCCCTTCTCAAACCCACGATGGATTCATGTGGCCAGTTGGCCTTTTTCCGGAAACCGAGGCTAGTCGGAAGGGTAAAATTAGGGTTTCCTATTTTTGAGGAGGTGCTGCTGAAGATGGTGGATTTGGTAGGATTTACGGGTTTTGAGGGCTTCGCAATGGTATGTTCATCTCGGCTTTCAGAGCACTTTGTGGAATTTACTATTTTTAGTAAATTCTATTTTTGGCAGTATTCAGGATGGTATCAGGCAATTGACTTTCCCCTTCAGTTGACTCAAGTGGCGTATTCAGTTTTGGACTTCAGAATGCAGTTCTGGGAAGACGAGCTCATTTCACTTAAAATAACATTATAATTAAAATGTTATTTATCACCTTGGCCTAGTCGAATGACTTAAGGTTATTTTAAAAGGTGGACTCAAAGGGTGGCGCCTTCATAAAGATTATATTTAATATTTGTTGAGTTCTCCTAAGTCAAGCAAATTAAATTGGGCGCACTTATCAAGGTGATGTTTTAATTAAATATGATTATTGAGCTAAAGGTGAAAAGGACGCCATATTGAAGGAAGAGATTAGGGTTTGAACTTTGAGTTGGATTTTAGGGTTTCGTGAAGTCAAACGAAGCTTATAAAAAGGAAGTCTTGTGCATCATTTGATCATCTTTGGAAATTATACTGTTATGCTGCCGAATTGGCTCTGGGACTGCTTCGAGGAATGAAGGCCTCCTAGCATTGGGCATCACTTCGTGTTTGGAAGACAACATCTAGTGGTGAATCATTGTACTGTGAGTTGCATTTAGTGTGTTTTGTTCATCAGTTCATTGCATAGTTAGATTCGAAGTTAGCATTTAATAGTTTCAGCTTATTGCATTGTTTTAAGACAGCAGATTGCATGTTTGTTTCATAAATCAGAAAATACCAAAAATATCATTGTGGGTATTAGCTCATTGTCTGTGTTAGCCTTAGGCGTCCCTATGCTCCAAAGTGCAGATTTTAATGTTGTGAATTGAATTTTAAAAGCCAAGTCGAGTTTCTCAGCTGGGCCGTACCATTTAGTGACATTGGGATTCGTGCATAATTAATAGGTGGGATTTAGATCTGTTTTCAGTGACTCATCATAGGTGTGTGTTTGGTTAAGAGTTAATGCATTTGATTTCTAGTTAATCGGAGGTCATTCGTGGAAGATATGAGCATTTTAGCAATTCCTTGGACTGCTGTTCTAAACATTTAATGAGCAGATTGTAATAAAATCAGAAATCTGTATATTGATATTTGAAGGCATTTGGTTTTGGTATTACTATGCAAAGTAACGGTGGATTCCAAATGATGTAATGCTGATCCTTTAAATTCATAAGACATTGGCAGGCAAAGGCTCCTTATTTGTAAAACTGACAGTAGTACTGGCAGTTAATTCATTATTGCTTAAATCAGATTGTGTTCTCATTTCCATTCAAGTTATTGTAATAGTGAGATCTCCGCCCTATGGTCGCTACTATCCCATTCCGGGTTAGCAAGCACATCCTGGGTGTTGAGTAGTTTCATTTCTCAGCATCTTTCTTTCAAGCATTGTTTTGTATTCACTCCGTCATATGGTCGCCCCTCACTCCGCTTTGGATTGGGTAGCACATACTTGGCGTCGAGTTCCTTTTTCCGCATAAGCAGTTTATTTTAGATCCTCTGACCAATGCTCACCATCGCCGGTTGCCATTACGGTTAGAGTTGCTTTCTGCACGTTTTGGTTTTCTCATCTAAGCTTAACTTGGGTGCACGCTTTGTAATGTTGTAATCGATAATTGAAAAACAAAAATTTGGCTCGGAATATTTCAAACATTGAAACATGATTCAATGTTCATTGTTCATGTGCTCATCAATCATCAAAAGGATTGTCAGAATCATCATGACTTGGATTTTGAGTGGTTTCAACTTCAAAATCATCATCATTTGAACCCAAAGCGGATCCAACACCATGTGATATGTCATCAATATCACCCACATCATCCATAGTGGCTCTAGCAAGATCCTGAATGGTTGCATCCAAGTCAGTAGACTCGGGTGCTACATCCCAAAGCCTCGCTGCCCCCTGCCTGTATTGAGGATCCTTACGTGACAGAAGACGCAAATTGGAATGAATGTACACTAAGTCTTCAGCTCTTTTTGCAGCCAACCGGTTACGCTTCACTGAGTGGATAAAGGAGTATGTACTCCAATTCCGTTCAGCGGCAGAAGAGCTTGCAACCTGGAGAGAAAACCAACAAAATTAAAAATAAAATAAAAAAATGCAAGATAAATTCAAGAATGTTAAGTGTTAAATTTTACAATACAAGTGGCAAAAAAAAAAAACTTACTTGTGAGAGGATCTTGATTGCAAGAGGTTGGAGGTACATATAATCTTGACCATGGAGGTACCACCATGTAAGACCATCCATTTTGTATTGGTCTCTAGCAACAGAAGCATTATGATTTTTTGATTTTCCTGTGACAAACATTCCAAATTCTCTCATGACACTTGCATGCACTTCTGGATCACTGAACATTCTACTAAATGCCGTCTTATACCCATTAGCAACTTCACCATCTCTATATGGCGGTATTCTCCCTGGGATAGAAAGTATTTCAGTGGTATAGTACCTCGGAGATAGGGCATATGCAAGGAGGTGCAATGGAGTTGTCATCTTGTTCCAACGATGAAGAACAATTGCTTCCACCCTTTTGTACAAGGTGTCTTCAGGATCATTCTCTTTTTTTTGTATTTCTATTTTTATTTTTTCCAACATTGTGTCCATGCTATCATAGACATCCCCCAAGCATGGTTCATCTGTATCAGCAAACCGAAGCATAGACATGATAGGTTCGGTGAATTCCAATACATAATTCACACGATCCCACCAATCGTCATTCAAGATCAATGCCTTGACTTTTTGGGCCCTCTCTGAATTTGATTGCTTCCATATACTCCATTGGTTGCTAATAACCATTTGACTCAATGCATCTTTCACCTCCACAAGTCGTCTCAGAACAACTGTGTGAGATGCAAACCGGGTCTCGGCAACCTAAGAACATGTTAATAGTAAGTTAATAACACATTTAAAATATGTAAATAATGCAAAAAATTATTTTATTCAATTATGTAAAACATGACATAAATGATAAATGCAACTAAATATATTAAATTTTAAAATTTACCTTCAACAATTCCAATGTTGAAAAAGTTCTGAAAATTGCTTGTGACATGTGGTGGTTTGTCACAAACATCTGGATCTCCTCAGACTCCTGGTATATTTCTTTCACCCACTCTATTTGGGTGCCAATTGCTTGCATCACCAAATTGAGGGAATGTACAGTGCACGGTGTCCAAAAGATGTGCTCATATCTGGCCTCTACCAAAGCACCTGCAGCCCTGCAAACTTTTGCATTGTCCGTAACTACTTGGACAACATTTTCACTACCCACCATCTCTATGGAGTCAATGAGAATCTTGGAAATGAACACTGCATCTTTCACTTCCCCTTCACAGTCAACCGCCCTCAAAAACATTGCCCCACGGGGAATGTACAATTATCGAACCACCGGTGGTTCACAGATAAACAACGGTTTGTTTTTGTTTGGTTTTTGCAATTTTTGGTTTTTTTTGTGATTTTGAGGGTTTTCACAGGCAAAATGGAAAATGCGATTTCTCTAGAAATTGCTAAAAAATTCATATAAAATTCATACAAGCTCAAAATGCATAGAATTTGCTCAGAAAGGGAAGGCGTTCCTTTATTTCATCTTTTCCAGAACATACAATATAAAAAATCTGAACATATAAGCATTATTTGGAATTTTATCAAATAAAACCTGGTATTTAAGATGGCGGCTGCAGCTGGTAAAAGAATGTACGGCCAGAATGATAGAAGACTTCTCTGAGCTCCAAAACCAACGCACAACCTCTGATGACCAAGGCGCCCAATAACCTCAAACCAGAAACTGAGGAGAGGCGTTTCTCTGGGAATGAAGAAGTACGGCCCTGCTGGTACGGCCTGTACAGCAGTAATAATGATAGTACGGATTCCTTGAAACTTGTGCCAAAACACTGATGAGTGGTAGTGAATGGAATCGCCCCAAAAAGAAGATGATTTCCTCTGTAAATCTCTGAACAAATGACTGGTTAAGCTCAATCTGTGACTTCTGGATGAAATCACCAAGTGCCAGCTTCAACTGATATTTCACAGCCTCAGTCTGCCTGATCTCTGAAGAGGTTACGTTCTCCAGAAACGATCGTCTGCCAATAACCCTAGGGTTTGCAAACTCCAAAGCTCAGATGCCAAAAGACAAAATTGAATAATAACAGGATAGTTCGATTTTGCCTGTGAAAGGAATATATTGCTCCTTGAGAAAATTCGACCTATTCTCCTTTTTTAATAAATCATTTAAATTAATGATTTAATTTGCACTTTTGACTTAGGAAAATTAAATAATCATTGGCGTCCCCTTTTTAATGAATATAAATACTCATTAAGTCACCTTTAAATAATATATTATAAAGTACGATTAAATACTTTATAATTAAGCCAAATAATTAAATATTTTAATATTTCAATAAAGTGACTTTATTATAAAGTCAAATTATTAAATATTTAATAACTCATTAATTACTCCTTATTTCTCAGTCAAATCAATCAACTACTGAACTGGGTCGAATCTGAGCTGAATAACTGCACCAGGTGCCCTGCCCGAAATAGCAGCTTCCGTCTGACCTAACTTTCTAAAAATAGAAAGTTCTCTGAAAAAGCTCTCTGGAAGATTCTCTGAGGCTTCAACACACGCCTGGCTACTTGGCTGGAGCTATAAACCTTTGGATAACTACTGTGATGATCCTCACCCCACAATACGACCTCTGAGGATGAAATTATAGGCTAACTCCTGGAAACAAGCGATTAATAGAAGCTAAAGCGGGGACATGGCGGTAATAACATTAATCAATGGGCCGGTTTTGCAATCTTTCCATCCATCGGAAACAATAGATACACCTGTTTCAACCCAAGAATCTCTAATTGGTTTTAGTTGGGCCTCTACATATTTCTTCTCTTTTTGCAATAAGGTGGTACGCACCTTTTCATACCCAGGACTTGTGAAATCAGGAGGTGCACTATTTATTGCTAACACCATGTCCTTCCAATATGGTGATCTCACAAGTTGAATGGAAGACCATTGGCATAGAGGCAACGTGCAATTTTTTCTTCAGCAATATCTCTTGCCTCCATTTTAAATGCCTTCTCTAATGGACCTCTCTTGTGGGTGGTGTTTTCTGTTTCTTCATCTTCTTCTTCCGTAGAGGGTATAGACAAGAAGGGATGTCTAGAGGGCCTAACTATCTGATGAGTGGGTAATGTTGTTTTTTTCTTTCCGGAACTATAACTAGTTTGTTTTCCTCTTGCAATGGAATTGTCAGCATCTTCTTGTTCTTTTATAAATGCTGCTATTTGTACAGCAGAAAACCCCTTCTTATCTGGACCCACACACATATTAATCCCTTTACCACCAGGGCCCATAAAATGAAGTTTCACTCGGTAGTAGGAGCTATTATATTGTACATTGCAAAAATTACACTTCCAAACAAACCCCCCACCTCCAGGAATTTGTGAAATTCGTGTGGTATGTCTCCATAAAGGAGATCCTTTATCAATTTTGAACTTTTGGCTTCCATCCCCACCCACTGAACTTTGACTACTGGCCATTGTTGCAATCTCTAAAAAAAATGAAAAAAAATATATATATTTGAAAAACTTATTCACAAACTTGAAAAAATTCATCAAAAACTAAGAAACTTAAAAAAATTCATCAAAAGATTGAAGAATAGGGTTTAAATGCATACCTTGAACACTTAAATCTCCTTTGTAGAAGCTATTTGCCACTCCACAATCGATCTCCTTCAAATGCAATCACCTCCCTTCAAAATGCTAAGATGGACACAAAAAATGAGAGAGCAAAATGAGAGGTAAAAATGAAATGTTTTAGTGTTGAAAGGCCTCATATTGGGTCGTTTTAGGGTTTTAAGGCAAAATAGAAATTAAAAAAATGTTTTTTTTTCACTTTTGGGCCCACTTTTTAAGTGCTGGGCCGTGGGTTCTCAGGGTTATTGCCCGGGTACGCGGTTGGTACCCCGGGTCCGCGTACCCACGGGCATGGTACTTTCGGTAGATGCGCCGTGGAGTGGTGCTTGTCTAAGCGAACCCGTTACGGGTTCATTCAGCTTAGTTGAGCTGTGTTCAAAATCCGGTAACCTAGGTTTTTTTCTTGATAAGCTAAGCGAACTACCACCTAAGCAAGTATTTGACTTCTCAATAGACTTGATACCTGGAGCTGAGCCTCAGTCTAAGGCACCATACAAGATGAACACTTTTCAACTGCATGAGCTAAAGGCCCAATTACAAGAGTTGTTTGACCAGGGTTTCATAAGGCCAAGTGTGTCTCCATGGGGAGCACCTGTCATATTTGTAAAGAAGAAGGATGGGACCTTAAGGTTGTGCATTGACTATAGAATGCTTAACAAGGTTACCATCAAAAATAAATACCTGCTCCCTAGGATAGATGATCTGTTCGATCAGTTGAAGGGAGCTAAGGTATTCTCGAAGATTGATCTGAGGTTAGGATATCATCAACTAAGGATAAAGGATGAAGACATTTTCAAAATTGCTTTCAAGACGAGATATGGGCACTATAAATTCACAATGTTACCATTTGGGCTAACCAATGCCCCAGTAGCTTTTATGAATTTGATGAACAACGTTTTCCAAGACTGCCTGGATGAATTTGTCCTAGTTTTCCTGGATGATATCTTAATATATTCTAAATCAGAAGAAGAGCATGACAAACATTTGAGGATAGTGTTGCAGTGTTTGAGGGATCACAGGCTTTATGGGAAGATGTCTAAATGCACTTTCTACCAAACTGAGGTGCACTATTGGGGACATGTTATTTCAGCCGATGCTATAGTCGTGGACCCAGATAAGATCAAGGCAATCATGGAGTGGCCAGCACTGCAGAATGTTTCAAAAGTCTGGAGCTTTATGGGACTTGCCGGCTATTATAGGAAATTTGTCAAGGGGTTCTCTACAATTGCAGCACCCATCACTGCGCTCCAAAGGAAAGGAAAGAAATTTGAATGGAGTGATAAGTGTGAAAAGGATTTTCAATTGTTGAAGGAGAAACTTACTTCTGCACCTATTTTGATTGTGTTGGATCCAAATGGGCACTTTACAGTGATAACATATGCTTCAGGAGAGGGTGTAGGAGCAGTCCTTATGCAGGATGGACAGGTGGTGGCATACGTTGTCATGTCCCACTAAATTACAACACTAAAATGTAAAATAAATAACACCAAGTATGTTGAATTACAGATAAAATGTCAATTGCAATTTAAAGACAATTATGATCATCATAGATAATTATAATATTAAATAGATGGATATCATAATTACACTATAAATGGATATTACATTCCTCACAAATCAGAAATAATATAAATTATAAAATGTAACATATAAAATTAAAGAAATAGTGAATAAAAATAAATTATAAAATAACATATTAGAGATAATAAACAAATTATAAAATATAACATATTAAAGCAAACCAAAGGCAGTCCAAAACCAAACTAACTATCACGAAGAAGCCTCAAAAGCATGAAGCAACTCTTTCATATGAGACACAACCATTTGGAAAGATATTTGGATGTTGTGTCAGCATGGATTTATAGACGACGATCAGACATTTCTTTGACACGAACTTGCTCGAAAAGTATTATAGACTTCAATAGTTATAAATTACCGTTTTGGACAATATTGGTGACCCACACTCGCCCTCCAAAAAGGCTCATCCTTTAGCTTTGAGAGATACAATGGGAATAAAAGGGGAGCAAAGAATCATTCCCGTGGCTAGAAGTAAAAGTCACTGCTAGGAGGAAAATATAGGAGCATTAAAGACATATGCGGAGTTAAGCAAGTATCACATGTGGACTTCAATCAAGGAAAAGAGGAGACATTCTGCAGACGACCGGTCAGCAATCTGACAGGCATAAGTCAGAAACAATAGAGAGGGATCAGATGGGAAAAAGAAGAAAAGAAGAATAAACTTTATAATATATGTTTGTTGGCTAGCAAGGGTCAGTTACATGATGTGGCTGGAAGGAGGAAAAAGGTAGATAGATTCTGAATTCACCGTCAGCCATCTGACTGTCAGAAATCAGAAGTATTTTGGCTTTAGGTGAGTTTAATATGATTGTTAATTTATACATAAAATAAAATATATAGATAAAATAAAATAAATATATGAGTTTAATATGATTAAAATAAATATATATAGATAATCAATGATGATTATAGTTTATATATTTATATGGACATATATATGTATATAGGTATACATTTTATATACAGTTATCCAATAATGATGCTTGCAGCAATTATTGAGATTTATAAGTAATAATGACTCTGTTCATTCGCTATGACGTTAAATGGTATATTAGAATCCATCTATGGGATCTGGGAAGATGTTTAACATCTATCCTAATGTACTTAGTGAAATATATTATAGGAGAATCGTTCATAGTGAGTAACGAGAAGGAAATGAATCGTGCATTGACAAGAATGAAATATTTATACCATCTTGGATCTTATTAGATATTATCACTGAAACGTATTGACCTTTAACACTTTTAATGTCTTTTTGAGAAACACTTTGAGTGCAAGATTCAAGTCGAAGTGCTTCCACTAAAAAGGTGATTACATACGAATCAAGGAAATTGAAAAAGCATGAATTGAACTATGCACCACATGATTTGGTGTTGGCTGCCATAGTGCATGCTCTTCAGATGTGGAGGCACTACCTTTTGGGGAAGCCTTTTGAACTAAAAACATATCATTCGGGATTGCAGTATATCTCCACTCAACCCAACCTGAATGCTCGTCAGAGACGATGGTTGGAGTTTTTGAGTGAGTATGATTTTGCCATTGAATATATAAAAGGAAAAGAAAACAGAGTAGTAGATGCCCTAAGTAGGAGGAGAAATCTTGCAGCTCTGGTCACTATAAGGTCAAATTTTAGGCAGCAGGTGATTTAAGCTTTGCCAGGAGATGAACATCATGAAAGGGTGAAACAAGCCCTACAGCAGGATCCTTCAGATCATAGATATGTTGGATATTTGTTTGAGAATGATGGACTCTTGAGGCACCAGGGACAGATGTATGTTCCTAACTCAACAGGATTGAGGGAGTTAGTGCTAGAAGAATTTCACAATGCATCGTATTCAAGGCACCCCAGTGTAACAAAAATGGTAAAGAGACTCAGACCATTGTATTTCTGGCCAGGACTAAAGAGAGATGTTACTGCTTTGTAGCCCGATGTTTGGAATGCCAGCGAGTTAAAGTTGAGCATGTGTATCCGGTGGGACTTCTATATCCACATAGAGTGCCAGAGTATAAATGGCAATTGGCAGGTAATTACTATGGATTTTATTCAGGGGTTCCCTATGACTAAGAACTGACATGATTTCATTCTGGTTGTGGTAGATAAATTGACGAAAGTAGCTCACTTCATCCCTGGGAATCTTAAGCATGGGTCCTTGGTCTTAGCGAAAAAGTTTGTGTAGGAGATTTTCCGATTGCACGGAGTGCCAGAAACAATCATTTCTGATCGTGACACTCGAATGACCTCTCGGTTTTGGACCACATTGAATTCTTCTTTGGGAACCAAATTGAACTTTAGCTCAGCTTGTCATCCTCAGACCGATGGTCAGACAGAGAGGGTAAATCAAGTAGTAGAGGATCTCCTCAGGATGTGCTATATGGAACAACAACATAAGTGGGAGGAGTAACTACCTTTAGTGGAGTTCGCATATAATAACTCCTATCACACCTCTTTAGGAATGGCACCTTTCGAGGCTTTGTATGGCCACAAATGTCACACACCTATCAGTTGGGATAAGGTGGAAGACAAGATTGTCATTGGGCTTGAGATGTTGAGAGAGATGGAGGATCAGATGAAGCTAATCAAGGAAAAGTTGAACCAAGCTTTAAATCGTCAGAAGAGCTTTGTTGCTAGGAACAAATCATTTAGACAGTTCTCAGTGGGAGATAAGGTCTTCTTGAGGGTTCGGCCGCAGAAGAGTTCAATCTCTTTCGGCAAGGGCTCTAAGCTTTCCCCTAGATATGTTGGGCCTTTTGATGTTTTGGAAGTTATTAATCCGGCTGCATATAGGCTTACTCTACCACCGGCTCTAGCCCGCATACATAATGTCTTCCATGTTTCTATGCTTAAGCCATACCATCCAAATGTTACTCATATTCTTGACTGGCATGCATTGCAAGTTTAGGATTCAGAGGTGATGCTAGTGGAGCCCATCAAGATTCTAGAAAGGCGCAACATTAAGTTGCAGAATCGAGATATTGTGCAGTATAGGGTCCAGTGGGACCAGTATTCAGTGGACAGTGCCACCTGGGAGAATGCAAAGGATATTGATAAATCTTTTCCGCATTTGAGATTCTAGCATACTTTTATTTCCTACATATTATGACTTATGATATACTAAATGTTTAATACTCTGTTTTGTGGGTGCTTTGTAATAAGACATCGAGACAATGTCTCTTCCAAGTGGGGAAGGATGTCACGTCTCAAACTTTGATGCTACTTGCTTTGCTTTATGTGGGATTGATATATAACTAAATGTGTGTGTGGTGGAACAAATAATAAACAATATGGTGTTTTGAGTGATGAAATAAGAAATGGTTGTTTTAATTTAGAAAAAGTTAAAATGTATTGAATATAGTTTATTTTGAAAGTGATGCAAAATAGTAAAGTGTTATTTGGATTAATGAATTATAATGCTTTGATTTATATTTTACCTGGATACTAATCTATTAATGGATGCCTAAGTTTACTTGAGATGTAGGTTGTCGAAGAGCAAGGGTGTGGTTAAGGTAGAGGAAGTTAGCTTCCTAGCAGGGTAAAGAAGGAACCGTTCTCTCTCTCACACACACGAACACTTAGTATCATGTAGATGCATTTAGTATTTAATTTAGTTAATCGTTATACCGTTCGTACTTTAAATTGCTTGATTAAATTAATTAGTAGTGAAATAAAAGTGCAAAGAAATAAAATAATTAATTATATTTTAATTAAAGATTTCATTTTGCAATAAAATGATAATTTTTGTTATTTAGGATAATTATTTTATTTGCAATTGATAGTTATTTCGTATGCAATTAAAAATGGTAATTCCTTATTAATTATTGAGGATAATTATTTTCATTTGAAATTAAAATGATATTTCTTTATTATTTACTGAGGATAAATATGTTGCATAAAAATAAATCTTATTTTTATTTTCAAGATTCGGTTATTGGGAATTTGAAGAGAAATCTTTAAAAGAGGGGAAAAACGATAACGGAAACACACAATAGCTTTTCATAATCTTTTATTTTTCTCTGCAAAACGGTAAATGAAAATGGGCACCAGGAAGTAGGTTTTGGAAGCACAGTAAATCTAGAATAATGGAGAAGGGAAGAAAAACAAGAGAGGAGAGAGAAACAAGAAGAAAATCTTCAAGAAGCGATTTCTAGGTTTTTAAATCATTTTTCCATAATAATTTGATTTCAAATGTATGAACAATTTGTTGTATTGTGGAGCAGAGAAATTCTTCTGTCGAATTCCCAATTGCTTGTAATCTTGCGTTGGTGCTTGAATGTTTTATTCCCTGCTTGGAGATAGTTGAATCGAGCCTGTACAAGATTGTAATCCCCTTATTCTTTTAATTTAATTTATTGTTTCTATATAAAATAATATTATATCTTTAGAAATATACTGTACTGTATATTTATAAATATATAATACCATTGTAATACATTTTCGGGGGAAATCATATTATAACATATCTTTGAAATGGAAATTATGGGATGAGAGATTCGCAATTGTTAATTTTTGTTCTGTTTGAAAACGCAAAGCAAGCTTGGGTGACACCTTGGCACTCATAGGAGAGGGCGTTGTGGAGACAGCAACCCATCCCACAGGCCACGGCCTGTGGGATGGGCGCTGCCTTCCACATGCAGCGCCTCCCATGGAAGGCCACCCCCTCTCTGAGTCGTCCCCTCCTCTATGCTTGGTGCTATGGGGTTATAAACTTCCTCAAATGAAACGGAATTTGTCTTCAAACCAGTTGCTGGCCATTTCGTGATAAGGGCGTTTTCCTATAGATTGGTCTCCGCAAATACTTATATATATCTGTGTGTGTGTGTGTGTGTGTGTGTGTGTGTCTATGTTTGTGTATAAATGGCATACTATATGGTTTAGCAAATAAAATATTATAATTGTAGCTGCATCGGGTATGGACACTGAATGTTATTTTGTTTGCAAATGTAATTTTCAAAAAATGTGTATATATATATATATACGATTCCGTTAAAAATGTAACTGAATGTAAGTTTGTAGCTACAACTGGGATGGTCAACAATTAATGTTTGTTTGCAAAACTAATGTATCTGAAATGAAATTACTTCAGCTGAAATCATGATTTTCTATATATATATACAATAGGTATGTGAGCAAGTTTTAAATTTCAAAAAGAATAGATATTAAAATCTAATTTGGAATGATTGGAATTTCTATTTTAAAGTGATATATTTTTGTATTAGATTGTTTTTATTTCTGAATATATGTATAAATATGTAAATGTGTGTGTGTGTGTATATATATGCATTTACATGAATTGGGCAAGTTTTACTCATTAAAATGTAAACATTTCTGCTTGGAAGTATTTCTTTCAAATTTATACAATTCTGTTATTTTTAGATTAAACCATTTAACTTGGAAATGGCTTATTGGATACTTTGAAAATAAGTAGGAAGATATGCATTTGCATTAGATTACCAATATCCATTGGAATGTTAGAAGAATGATTAAATCGAGTCAAATATAAAAATGCAAAACCAGATGTATGTTGACGTGGTTTTTGTGACCGCACCAATCAGCAGAACAAATTAGTCCGAAGGCTACTCTGTTCTCTCTTGATCAAAGTATTCCGTGTGCTAAGATTGCGAGATAGATCACACGTTCAACTCCAAGGTTCCAAAATACTTGGAACACCCTCAGTTGGTTGATGTGTATTGCTGTGTTCTTACGAGGGGACTTACACAATTGTTCAGGATTCTTGCAGTTAACAGTCGGTGTATGCTTTGAAGGGGTTCTTGCGTGTATGATTTGGCAATATAGTTCATTTTCCTAAAGCTAATCAGAAATGTGCAGAAAGTAAATGAGTGTAGGGCCTAAGAAACTTATATTCTATTCTAGATGCAGGATATATGGAGCTTAATTTCAATAGACTTCAACCGAATTTCACCTAGCCTCACGTCGGACAGCCTCAGCAAAATTGGTGCAATCTTCAAAGGGGATGGCAAAAGATGTTCAAATTATAATTTAGCATACATACACCAACAGAACGACGCATATAAGTATACAAATCACAATCAAAGTTAAACTCAAGATAATTTCCAGTGGACCACGCAAGGCGAACTTATCATCAACAAGCCGCTAGTGGTATGGAATAAAGTGAAGCTACCTCAATAAAACACCACACATCTGTAATGTCCCCTTCTCATCAGTGATTAGCCTTGCAGTTCATCAGTCTATTCCGGAACCTGTAGACTGGAATGAGGTGAAATTAGGGTTTCTTGGCTTGGAGTTTTGTGGCATTTCATGTTATTTACTATTTTTAGTAAATGCTAGTTGTGGCAGTTGTAGTTGTCTATTCTTAGTCCTTTGCAATTGGAGCAGTTGTTATTATTTGGCTTGGTCTTCAGAAAGCTTTATTTGGTGAAAAATATTTAATTAAAGGCATTATGTTTTAATTCACTGTTAACACCCCCTTGGCCTAAGGAGATAACTTAAGTTGTTTTTAAAGTGGGGCCATGAAGGGTACGCCTTCATTATAAGCTTATTTATTCTTTATTCAAATATTTCTTCAGCTTGAAATTGGATGCCACTTTTATAAAAGTTACTTTTTGAATAAAGTGAATTTCTTATGAGGCTTTTGGGACGCCATCTTGAGAATTCGAATGTTTTTGGGAATTGGAAAGGTCTCTTGTGTCTTTTGATCTGCTTCTCAGGCAATTGAAGAGTTTTGGTGAGCTCTTATTTATTGAAGGCTTTTGCTCCAGCATTTCATCCATGAAAATTATGCTAAAGTTATGCTGTCGAAATGACAATTGATATATTGCTTCGAGGATGTCTACCTCCTAGCCTCTCATCCAATTTCGTGTTTGCAATATAACACCTAGTTGGCTACATTGCTGCTTCTCAATATCAAACTAGCAGATTGAGCATCAAAGATTGAAGAATTTTGGAGTATTTTCACAGTTCTGGTTTCCTGGTTTTTATACAGCTGAAGCTGATTTTTGTTCATATCTATTTGAGTGATTTTATTTTCATTCTAGGTATTTTGGCAATCCAATTGTTGACTCAAGGCGCCACTTTCCTCAAAGAATTGGAATTTAATTCCAAATAATTCTTTTTATCTTGCAAAATAGAACTTCTAAGGAGGTCGTACCATTTTGAGGTGCATTGGGATTCGTGCTAAATAATCTGGAGTCTTTGGTGGCTGTTTCTGGATTGCATCTTGGGCGCCTGACCTCTAGGGAGCATTTGCAACTTATTTCAATCAATTCGGAGGTGAAATGAGTGAGTTATGAGTATTTTTCTGATTTCCAGTTTGCTGATATGAATTTCCAGAACTCAGGATTTTACATCAGATTTATAAGTTTCCAATTTTAATCATTTTTCAGTCATTGGAAAGCAAAGAACATTGTTGGAATTCATTCTTATCTCCTTATCTCATTTCTATATCATTGTAATTCATGTTTTTGCAGTCATTTTGAATTGTAAGGTTCTGATTAGTAGTACTAATCTAACCCATTATTATTGCTGCAACTACTTGATTAAATTCTCATTAAATTACCCCTGGATGGTTTACCGCCAGTGTGGATAATTTGTTTGTAACATTCATATACCCACTTTCATAGTGGAGAATTCTCACAGTGCTGTGGATTCCCGCCGCAGCGGATGAATTGTTTTTTCAATGTAATCTTTTCCCCCCACTATTTGGTGGTAGTGTGGAAATGTTCTTCATGGCTGGTTATCCGCCTATCAGTTTTTAAATTCAAAATTCAACACTCCGTCATATGTTAGCACCTCGCCCTCAGTGGGATCTTGAGTGCACATTCTTGACGTTGAGTAGCTTTTTATTTCAAGTTCAGTTTTCAGTTTGATGCTAATGCTAATCCTGTTAATTATTGCTGGTTATGTGTGTTAAATTCATCAAAAAAAAAATTGGTTAGCATATTTCAACATCAAAGTAAACTACTTGCATGAAATGAAAATTATGCTACTTGGATCCGAAAGGAAGAAGAGACCTTGCTAGCTATTCATGACAAAGACGAATTCCACCATCAATGAAAAGATCTATTATCATGAAAGTGTTAAACAACAATCTCCACAAAAGTTTTCAAAGGGAAAAATTTCTTTCTTCTCCACACTATGCTAAGCAAAATGTCTACTATACTCTACTCTCTAGTCTCCAATCTCTAACTCAATTCTGATTCTAATCTCTATTCTAATGAATTACAAATGAGGGGGACTCCCCCTTTTATAGATAGCCCGGTCCAAAAGACGGCTAGGGTTACAATGAATAGAGTGGCTAAGATTAAGCCACCTCAGCCCTAACACTAAAAACTGCCAGAATGGAGAGTGGTGTAATAAATGAACAAAGATTCCCACTCACTCCCAAAAATAGTAAAGGCAATAAATGCCCACAATCAGTCTTCTAGAAGATCCTCGTCCAGCAATGCATTCCCATTCTCCTTCTCTCTGGCCGCAAACTCAACGAACCTGCCAAGTACAACCTCAACTTCCTGAACTGAAATGGGTGGGACACAATCTAGCTAGAACTCTAGCAGCGTGACTGATGTCTCATGCCGTGCACAAGATTTTCTCCAAGCAGCCAAGGAATCCTGCATGCTCTGAATCAAACTGGAGAAAGTGGAGGTGTTCTCAAAGTCATCCTGTGTGAAGGTCTTCACCTCAGAAAAGAAAGGCACCAGCCTACCCCTCAAATTATCAACATTCACCTCATCTGGATTCAACCGCCTAGCAAATATGGCCTGAAAAGTATTCTGACCTCCATCAATAATATTGGCCATAGCCTTCCGTACAATGGTTGAATCTGCCTGTGCCGCGTCGAAGAAACCACGTCCCGTGATCGCTGAAGAATACCATCTAGAGAAATCATATCTGTCATTCTCCTGAATGACCCCTCCATCAATCAGCAATCGCAACGGAACATGCCTCAATGCCTCAAGACGCTGAATTACTTTGCTTTGATAGACAGAAGCATCCCCCCAAGCCTGATCAATTGCCTCCATCCGTGCCAAAATACTAGAGGCTTGCTGAAAAGCAAAAGCAAGGTCCTCCATAAACTTTTCTATCTCAGCACAAACTCCTGTGACCCACTTATCGGCTTCCTGTGCCATCTTCCCTAACTCCATCAAGCCACTGATTGACTCTCTAGGTATCTCTGCTGGGGGCTCTATCACTAGAATCCCCTGCCCACGAGAATGAGACAACTGCTGCACATATCCAATTAAAGCCTTGTGTTCTCTTTTCAACCTTTTATACTTTCCTTCCTTCTTGAATAACCTGTCTTTGAGGGCAAGGTAGGAGTTATCACACTCCTCTACACCGTGGCACCAAGCGCCCTAACTCCAAAGTTGTGACTACGAATTTTCTCGCAATGTCATTCTCGACACAATCAACCCGTGGCACGCCATGTGAAGGTTGCGAGCCATCTCATCTCTGATATCTTCAAAACTTTCGCGTTTCTCTTTGTGGGGGTGCACCGATCCTCGCTCAAAATTCTCCATCTCCATCAGCTGATCAATCTCCTCATCAAGTCTTTCTATCCTATCCCCGAGCAACGTGCACATTGTATCAGTATATCAAAGGGCTGTCAGCTTTGTGCTTCTACTTCTTGAACTCGCCAAACTTATGACGCCTCAGTGAGGCTCATCATCCTCAAGTGGGTCGGCGGGCCCCTAACTGATCTCATATCATCATCCTCCATAAAGTCAGCTTCTAACTCCTCGCTGAAATTGAGGGTCGTGAGTAGTCCCTCATCATCTTGGTTTATCAACTTCACGAAAGCACACTCCGCCAACTCCATTCCTCTCCCTCGTGGAGGCTTATTATCCCACTACTGTAATGTCCCTTCTAAGCCTGAGAGTTTCAGGTGGACTCAAGTAGCCTTTCCAGGGAACCCTGGGAGAGGTTAAGCCTGCTGCACCAGCCTCTTAATTTTGAGGAGGTCATTGTCTCGAGATGACAGTTTTAATGGCTGATTCTCTGGTTTTCAGAGGGGCTTCAAAGTGGTATGTTCGCTCCCAAAGATTTAGAGTACTTTGAACCTACCATTGAAAATCTTATTTTTGGTACCATGATGATGTTCAGCTCGGTTGACTTCCTGTGTCAGTGGTCAGATGTTTGACTCAGTTTTGGCTTCAGTGCATCTCCGGAGGGATAAGCTAAGTTATTTCATTAAAAGGCACATTTAAATATTATATTTTAATGTTGACCTTGGGCCTAGACTTAATAACTTAATGTTGTGTTTAAAAGGTGGGTCCTTGAGGGTGGCACCCTCATTGAGAAATGATTTAATATTTCCTAAGTCAAAACAAAGGTGAGGGGCGCTTATTTCAAAAAAGATGATATTTAATTAAAATATCAATTCTTAATGCCTTGAAGAGAAAGTACGCCTTCTTGAGGAGATGAAGGATTTGACCTAAAAGAAGATTTTAGGGTTTCGTGAAGTCAAACGAAACTTATAAAAAGAGGGCTTGTGCATCAGTTTTTGGTATCTTGGAAATTACACCGTTATGCTGCCGGATTGATTCTGGATTGCTTCGAGGGATGAAGACCTCCTAGTTTGGGCATCTCTTCTCGTTTGAAAGACAACGACTAGTGATGATTATTAGTTTACTTGTGAGTGCATCTTAGCTATTTCATTTGTGTTTAGTTTTGCATTGGAAAATCTGTTTTGAGTATTTTAGTGTTTCAGCTTATTGCATTTTTATACAGCAGATTGCATGTTTCACTCATATCTTGGAAAATACAAAAATAGTCTTTCTGGGTATTATCTCATTCTTTTTGTTTGTCGGAAGCCATCATATTCTCCAGTTTTCATATTTTATAGAGCTTGCATCATTTTTAAAAAGAAAATCGCCTTTTTCATTAAGGCCGTACCATTTAGAGTTATTGGGATTTGTGCATTGCTATTTCATTGCGTTTGGAGTCGGGGTTAAGGTTCTAGATTGGGCGCCTACATCATATTGGTCTATTGCATCTTGGTTTGGGCCATTTGTGTGAGTTGTGAGGGAGCTACAAGTATTTGTATCTATTCACAGGCTGCTGTTTTTAACCAGCAATTACAGATTTGAGAAAACAGAAAAACAGATTGTTTATTGTCAAAGTTGTAATGATTTCTTATGGCTTATTGAACTCAGCCAAGAAGAGATTTTATTGTGTTGTATGAATCAATAGATCCAGTTCTAACATCTTGGCAGGCATATGATATTTTATTGTAAACTGACCAGTAGTACTGGCAGTCATTCTCCAGGTTGTTGCTTTGAATTGGTATTGCTCAATTTCATTTGAAGTTGTAATTGTTAGATCTCCACCCTATGGTCGCTACTCTCCCGTCTTGGGTCAGCAAGCACATTCTGGGTGTAGAGTAGATTCAGTATTCAGCATTTCCTTCAAGTTTGCTTTCAGTCTTAGTTTGAAATAATATAACTCCGCCCTATGGTAGCTACTTCCCATTCTGGTTGAGCAAGCACATTCTGGGTGTTGAGTAGTTTCATTATTCAGCATTTCATTTCAAGCTTTACGTTCTGTAATCACTCCGTCATATGGTCGCCCCTCACTCCACCTTGGATTGGGTAGCACATACTTGACGTTGAGTTCCCTTCTGTATCTTAAGTTTACTTTCTTGCACGTTTCGGTTTATCCTTCTAACCTTAACGGGTGCACTGGCTTGAATGTTGCACCGTTACCTGAAAATGAAAAATTTGGCTCGGTATATTTCCTTAACTTGCACTTATTCAATGTATCTCCTCCATCAGCAAATAAAGAGACCTCTCAGATACTTTGAGAACGTGGTTCCCTAAATGGCATGGGCGACAACCCCGTGAGTCCTACCGGGTAGGCTCCCCGTCAACCGCTCTTTTCCTTCTCGATTCCCGAATCATGACCATACTGCTTCTTCCCGCCAGTAGTGGGCGTCCTGTGATCTCCCATCATATTGTAAGTCAAAGCAATTGACCTACTCTTCAATCTGCTCACACGTCTATCAACCCATGCCCTAGTGAATGTCAAGACCGAATAGAGTGTATCCAAGCTTTAACCTTTGGTTCTGACCAATCTGGGGGTGGAAGCGGAGTATCTCTTACTACTGCATAATCCGGATGGACAACGTCCATAGCCTCGTTCACCTGGTCTAAAACCGGAACAACTTCACACTCCCTGATCAAAGTAATTGGCAACCGAGAGAACATTCTTTTCCTGACTTCAATATCATCTGATGCATCAGCCCAATAGTCCTCAACATTTGCCTTGTGCTTAAACTCCTCTGACAGTACCCATTTGATGTTATTATGTGGATCAGAGTGCTGTCAGCTGGTGTGATATGAAAAGTGATAAAATTGAAGCTCACTCTTAGCTTCTCTAGCTGCCTATATTGAAGGACACACCTCATCTGAGTTGCCCATGACAATTGGGAATTCAATTCCTCCCTTCTTCTTCTTTTGAATTTTATTGTAGGCGAGCAATTGCCTAGATATCTCTAACATCAATATTCTATTGGTTGAGTACTTAGGCAGCCTATATGGATATGATGAAAAACCTTGCAGCCTTATGTAAGAAAACTTCGGAAACTGAATAAACCAGCACCCATACCTTTCAATCAATTCCTGGGCCTCTCTTGAGATTCTATGATGCATCCGTTCCTGAAGCATTCTCGTGATATGCATGGTGAAGGCGTCATTGACAC
This sequence comes from Sequoia sempervirens, assembly GCA_007258455.2. Taxonomy (NCBI): domain Eukaryota; kingdom Viridiplantae; phylum Streptophyta; class Pinopsida; order Cupressales; family Cupressaceae; genus Sequoia; species Sequoia sempervirens. Next base: position 64,987 of record VDFB02181120.1, on the reverse strand, counting down.
GCTTGTAATGAGTAGTGTTTGCTAGGTGCAACTGCAGACAAGCCTCATGTATTTTAAATTGGTGGGAGCCACAACCAACAGGTTTCTTGTAAGAGATCCCCCTGTACTTCATCATACGAGCTAGCATGTAGATGATGTAAGAGCTAATGTAAAACGTCTTCGTCCTTCTCAGGCTTAGGAGCTGCTCATGCAAATTGTCACTGATCATCTCGGCCCAGTTGACGTAATCTTTCCCTTCCAGCACGAGGTTAATGTAGTAGAACATCCATGGCTCGAAAATAAAGGACTGTGGGCAACCACCAACTCTGCTCAACATCATAATGAGATCACAATATTCCTGCTTCAAGTCATCCACTATGATTTGCTTTGGCAGCTTTGTACGAGAAGGCCTAGGATTGCTCATCCAGTAAGTGTTAATTGTCTCCGTGCATCTCTCGAATGCAGAAGCATACATTCGCTCAGCTCGCCAATGGCAGCAGGAGTAAGATTGGCTAGCACTTGGCCATCTGGCGACATGATCGATCTATGATCCTTCTCATAATAATTGGCACACTCCATCATCAGCTCCGAACACTGAATGGCTGGTGGAAAACCAGCAACTACATATAATCCACTTCGAACAATATTGTGCGAAGTGGTCGAAGGTCGATGACTTCCAATCCCCAACATTCTGTTCTTGAAGGCCTCAAGGTTGACGGAGCCCAAGTGTAATGTCCCCATGTTGGCCATACACTCTTCTTTTGGATTTAGCCTATTTCCGGAAATCCGTAGGCTAAGCTGAAGTATAAAACTAGGGTTTCCTCTTTCAGATACTGCTCAGTTGGCATTCAGAGGATGTTGTGCAAACTTACTATTTATAGCAGTTTGCTATTTTTAGCAAGTCTATCTTTTGGCAGTATCTATCTTGTAGCAATTCAATCCTTTGCAGTTCAGTGTTTAGTTTGGCTTTCTAATGGTTTTGAAGTTAACTTACTATTTTTGGCATTTGCTATTTTTAGTAAGTTCATTTTTGGCAGAAGCATCATCATCAACTTGGTTCAGTTTGGCATTTGTCAGTTTGCTATTTTTAGCAATTCATTAGTTGCAGTTTGGGCATTGTATTTGGTTATCTCCTTGGACTGAGTTTCAGACTTAGTCAATTTTCATGTCTTGAAGTTGTACCCCATGCCTAGGCTTGATGACTTCAAGTTGTTTTAAAGAAGGGGACATAAAGGGGTCAAGTGAGCATTTAATTATTTAATAAATGTTTTATTGTTGCAATATGAAATGGATGCCTAAAGGAAGTTGAATGATATTTTATTATTTCAAAAAGTAAAAGGCAAAAAGGTGGCGTCCCTTTTGGAAGTTGAAGTGATTCAACTTCTTGGAATTTGAAGAGTTCTTGTTGCTTCATTTTCCAACTAAAGCTTATATATTGCTGCTGTTTGAAGAGTTGATTATCCAATATTTTTATGTTAATGATATGCTGTCGAAATGACAACTTGTTTAATACTTCGAGGGATGCTTACCTCCTAGTTCCAATCCAATTTCGTGTTTGAAATACAACACCTAGTTGGTCTTTTGCTGCTTCTCAAATCAGACTAGCAGATTGAGCTCAATAGTTGAAGATTTTGATGAAATTTCCAGTTTTGAAGTTGCTGATACAGTCATAGAATAAACATATATCTTGTTTGTAATTTCCCCCCACATTATAAGTGGCTGTGTGGACAGTATTGCCCCCACGTTAATAAGTGGAAGAGTGGATTTAACAGCTGGCTTGCCGCCTTAATAATGTAATAATCTCACCCACTAAATAAGTGGAGTATTCCCACTGCTTGTGGATGCCTGCATCAGCAGATGAATTGTAATTTCAGTTCAGTTTATTCCTAATGATCCTCTGACCATATGCTATCACCTCGCCCACATTGGGATCTTGGTGAACATTCTTGGTTAGAGTTACTTTACATGCTGATTTGCATTTGGAGCTAACGCTAATCAGTGTTTGGTTGCTGATTTGTGTGTCTAATTTTGGGGAAAAAAATTAAGGGGAATATTTCACCAAGTTGGTATCTGTCAACTTGCCCAACTTTGAGATGAATTTTGACTCTGGCATAAATGTCTTGCTCAGTTTCTTGATCACTGCCTGTCTAGAAGCACCATTGTTATCTTTGCCAATCGCCCTTGCCTTAGCCATCTACAACACAACAAACATTCATCAGCAATTTAACTTAGAAAAATAAATAAAATACCTTGCAGGGCTGCATGTCGAGTTTTTAAAATTTGAGAAGTTGCAACATTCAATTCTTCTGCAAACCTCAACTTCTCCTTCACAAGATTCGAGCTTCAATCACTTAGCAAGCTTCAAATCAGCAAGCTCACACCTTCAGCAAATTTCAAATAGCAAATTGAACTTTTGAAAATTCATGTTCCACACTCAGCAAATCAGCAAGTGCGCCCTTCACTAACTCTTCTTACTTCAAGGCGTCCCCAGCTTCAGCAATATAATCTTCTTCAAATCGAATTTTCCTCACTTGCACTGGCAACTTCAAACCTCAGCAACAAACTAAGCTTCAGCAATCAACTCAAGCAAATTCGCACTTCTTAAACTCTTTGAAATTCCTCACCTCAAGGCGTCCTTAACTTCAGCAATAGCAAATTCGAACTTCAGCAATAGCAAATTTCCAACGCCTTTCACTCAGCAACTCTCAGACTTGGCAAAATCTCGAACTTCTTAGGCTTCAACAATACTCAGCAACAATCTTCAGAGCAAATTTGAATTCTTCAACTGTGAAAAACAAGTGAGAAACTCCTCAATTTTATAGCCAAAAATCGAATTCTAGAAGGAGCCAATTAAAGCCAATGTATTTAATTTCCACTATTCCACTTCAAGAATTCGAATTTTCCCTCTCTGGTATTTCTGACACTTGTCTCTCGACATCAGGAATCTTGTTCTTCTAGAAGCTCGACTTTGACTGGCATCCTTTAAATTTACTTTCAAAAAATTCATCTTTTCATTTAATTCCCCAGCCGAAATTTTGTCACTTGAATTCGAATTATATTTCTCTTCAGCTCTGGAAAATTCACCTGTGAAGAATTGGACCAAAATCATCTAGGCAACTCATTTCGCATTCATCATTCGAATCATTTTCCTTTCAAAAGCCGTTTTATTCAAATTTGCCTTAGAAGATTTTAAATTCTCCCTTAGGAAAATTCACAATTTGAGCACTGATTAAATTCTTCACTGAAAAAGTGTTGGCGAAGTGCGAAAGACATAGAAATCCATCTATCATCACAAATGTCTAGTACCTAGAAGAGAATTTTCTCCAAAACGCTTTGAATCCATGGGTACCCAATGAACGGGTTCATTTAATTTTTAAATTTTGAACCTTAGAGAAAAAAATATTATTCCATCAATTTAAATTCGTTCCTCATCTGTGATCATCCTGTGTTGCTCTGGCTTGAGAAATTTGAATCATCCTGACTTCACCACTGAAAAATTTGCTTGTGCTCCAAGAAGAAAATTCATCACCTTGAGTTCTAGGCGTATTTTCTAAGGAAGAAAATATTTTGCCTTAGAAAAATTTTAAATCATCTCTTGGGAAAATTTTGCCTTGGAAATTTTTCGCCTTGAAAATTTTTTATTCAATCTTGCTCACCTTTGCCTGTGAGAAAATTATCAACTTTGCTTAGAAAATTTTCATGAGGGCGCCTAGCATATTTTATCCTCCAACATCTTCAATGCCTTAGAAAATAAATTAATTTGTAATTCGAACGCCTAGCAACTTGTTTCACTTCACATTTTGTTTCACACTTGGAAAATATTTTTACTTGAAGCTCCAACGCCTTAGGAAAAATTTTCATCACTTCATCTTATACTTCATTTCATACCCAAGGCGCATAACATACTTGAAGAAAGAAAAATTAAAACCACGCCTTAGCATTTTATTTTTACCACTTCACACGCCTTAGAAAAATTCTCTAACACCTTATAACACTCACCACCTTAGGCGCATATAGCACTTGGAGGAAAATACGCCTAGCATTTATCTTGCTTTGACCACGCCTTGGAGTATTCACTTACCTTTTACCCCATTCACCACCCTTCATTCACTTTTACCACCTCAACTTGGCCGCATTTAGGCTAGCAAGGAGGATGACTCTTCAACTTCTCGTTTTTGTCCTGACATGGCCACATTTGGGCGCATTTAGGGGGGTGAGGAGGACAAATTCTTTTGACTCTTTGACTTCTTTCAACTTGGGCGCATTTTAGCTTTGATGAAGGATGAAACTTCCCACGTCTTGGGGTGACCCTTCATCTTCCTTGTTTTTTTCTTCACATGCATGCTTTTGGGCGCATTTTGCCTATGTAGGAGGATGAAAATCGTTGACCCCTTTGACTTCTTCTAAACTTGGCGCATTTTACCCCTTGAGAAGGATGGGCGCATTTGGAGGGGTGAGGAGGACGAACTCAACACTTAGAAAATTTTCTAACTCTCATGCTTCAACGTGGGCACATTTTGGCATAGCTACAGGATAAAAAATTGTTGACTTTCCTTGACTTTTGCATTTTGGACACATTTTGGCCTTGATGAAGGATGGGCACATTTTGCCCCTTGAGCAGGATGAAACTTCGCACTTAGAATATTTTCATGCTTTCTCCAGTTTCCCTTGGGCGCATTTTAGCTAGACAGGAGGATGAGAGATGTTGACTTTCTTTGACTTCATTGCTAGATGGGCGCATTTTGGACTAGGAGGACAAGTTTCCATACTTAGAAATTTTTATCACCTCTTCATCAACTTGGGTGCATTTTTCCATGGCTGCAGGATGAAGTTCCAGACTTAGAATTTTTCGTCATTTTTGCCAGTTTATCCATGCCCTGCTATTTATAGTAAGCTCTCTGATTTTCGTATCTCTGAAGCTTAGAACGATTTGAAATTTCAAACACTGCATCCTCACGACCCTGTTATCCTGTTGACACTGCTATTTTTAGTTGGCCTGCTATTTTTAGCCCACTTCTGAAGGTGATTTGCTATAAATAGTAACTGCTTACTTCTGATAGCTCCATTGCTCCGATTAACTTGAAATTTGAATAAGGTGCTCCTCACCACGTGACCTTCCTACTGACATTAGCGCATGCAACTGACTTGCTATTTTTAGCCAGTTTCCAAAATGACTTACTATAAATAGTAGGTGCTCCATTTGACTTGAAATTTTACCAGCAGATAGCCTGAAGGATGCTGATCGCGATGGTTTACACCGGTTTTCGAAAATTCTTCCCTGTGAAGGCTTCTTCCGGAGTTATATTCTCCAAGACCTTGTGAGGACTTCTGTTCTGCACATATACAACTGTCCTAGAGGCTTCTGCCCATAAGAAAGTCTGCAAATCTTGATCATGAATCATGGCCTTTGCTGCTTCCACGATTGTCCTGTTCTTTCTTTCTGCAACACCATTCTGCTGAGGATTATAGGGAACACAAAACTCCCTCTTAATCCCTGCATCAATACAAAAGTCTCGAAAACTACCAGAGGTGTATTCTCCATCATTGTCAGATCTAAGGACCTTAATTCTTTTACCAGAAAGATTTTCTACTAAGGCTTTGAACTCCTTAAATCTAGCTAATACTTCCTCAGACTCTTTAGACCTCAAGAAATAAATCCAAGTCTTCCTAGAGTGATCATCAATAAATAGTACATAATACAAAAATCCGCTCGAAGGCGGAACAGACATAGGACCACATAAATCTGAATAGATGAGATCTAAAATACTCTTAGATCTATTTTCACTACTATGAAAGGTGGCTTTTACATTCTTACGTAGAGCGCACCCCTTCCAAGTGCCTTCATGCTCCTTGTCGAACTTAGGTAGACCTGTCACCATCTTCTTCATAATAGGTAAGGCACAGAAGTGTAGATGCGCCAATCTTCGATGCCAAAGATCACATAGAGAAGAAGTATCATGAACCAAAGCTTGTAGAGGACGAGTGCAAACCCTGTAAAGACTTTCATGTCTAACTCCAATAACTTGAGCATCCTTGAAGCTAGAGTTCTCCATCCATACAACAACTTTGCCTTTTGAGAAGGCAATTTGATATCCTTTATCTTCTAGGGCTGAAATAGAGATGAGGTTGCACTTGATCCTCGGAACATAAAGAACATTGCTCAACTGAAGTGTGATGCCGGAATCCAAATTGAGTGTAGAGGTCCCAATCCCTTTCACGGTGTAACTAGCATCATCTCCAATGATAACTTGTTCCGAAGAGTCTTTCTTCACCAAGCTTGATAAGTGCTCCTTGAACCCGGTGATGTGACGAGAAGCACCACTGTCAATCAACCATGTGTTGGTGTCGGTGGCAACATTGCTTGACAAGGCTGAGCAAAACAGATATTCATCCTTCTGTGGAGAAACATTATCTACATCTACAACGGAGGCTTGATGCTTAGGTCTATCAGGGCAATGTTTGGCATAGTGACCAAACTTGTCACACCTAAAGCATTGAATTTTAGACAAGTCTCGCTTCTTCTTGGAAAGGGGAGCACCATCATTTCCTTTATCACGATTCCTCTTGAAGTGACCCTTCTTTCCACTTTTTCCTTTCTTCTTCAAAGCTTGGGCTGCAAGAACATGAATTTCTTTATTAGAAGAACTTTGGCCAACACCTCTAGCCACCAATCTTGATTCCTCTTGGATGCAATCGGCCCTCAAACGATCGAACTTCGGGAGTTTAGACCTTGCACTAATTCCTTGAATATAGGACTCCCAAGACAATGGCAAGCCGTTGAGAGCAAGCATTGTCAAATCTTTATCTTCAACCATATGGCCAATTGTGGAGAGTTGATCTCTCAATTCTGCAATCCTCATGAAGTAGGCGATCACCGTCTCTCCTTTCGTCATCTTCACATGATGAAGTTGTTGCTTCAGCACAAGAGCCCGGCTGGTGTTGTTGATTTCATACATTTCTTCCAAAGTTTTGAACATCTCCCTCGCAGTCTTCAACTTAGAAACAATAGGGACGATGTGGTCTTTAACGGAGTCAACTAGCAACTTATTTGCTTTGATGTCTTTCTTCCTCCATTGCAGCTTCTCTTCTTCCTCTTCAGGTTCAGGAACCTTGGTCTCCGCAAATTCAACCAAATCATTCTCCTCCAATGTAAGCATGATTCGGAATCTCCATGAGGTATAGTTTGAAGCTCCTTCAAGTCTATCCTCAATCTTCAATCCGTTCACCATCTTGATTGATGTATAGATAGACAAGAAACTAAAAACAACAAAAATAGAGTATTGCTGTGAAAACACGAATCTAATCACGATCTTCTTCAAACCCGCTTTGATACCATGTTAAATTTAAGTGATTAGATTAACATGCACAGAAAATTAATTCAAATTTACACAGTACACAGTAAATACCCTGGGAAAACCCTCCTCTTGAGGGTGAAAAACCCAGCCAATAATATCTCTTATATTATTGAATCTCAAATGAGTAAACTCTTTTACAATTAGAGGCCAATTATATGCCCAGATTTACAAACTGTAAAACTTCTACCTTCTGCTCAGATCTCTATCTGATCTATCAACTAACTCAATTGCACTTCAATGAGATTCGCTTTGAATAGAATAGATACAGACTTTACTTGATCTGCTTCTTCTACAAATCGTATTTGAACAGATATAAAACAATGAATATATAAAAACTGAATGATAAGAGTGAAGGATCGAATGAATATAAATACAGATCCAAGAAGAAGACGTGACTCTTCAAGATAGATAAGTCGGCCTCAATAATAAACAACTTCCTAACAAATGAAGTCGGCTTTACTAGGAATTCGCACTTCATAAAAACGTCTTTTATCTCATAACAAATATAATTAATATTTTTCCAAGAGACGTGGCTCATCATAAATTCGTCTTCATCAATTAAATAGACATAGTCTATCATTTAATTGATCTTGAATATACGTGGCTAGAAGGTGCGACTGAAGCTGCATCGAACATCAACACAAACTCTAATCAATGTCTTTACAAAACGAATGGTGAATACTTTCCAAAGCATCAAACAAGACAAGTGTGGAGTGGGATGAGCAAAACAATGCAAATTGACTTAAGCATGGAAAAAGAGACATCATTGCATATTGGAGCACGTGACTGCACTAACTCAAAGTTGATGAAAAAAGTTGAAAGAGAGGTATCCCAATGTATTGGAGTGCTTCTCTCCAAAGTATGGAGGCTTCATGTGTTTCAAGTCACCAAAAAGGGACATCATAGTGTATTCACATGCACTCCTTTTCATATTGTAAGTAAAAAAAGGGATATTAAATCAAAAACTGTATGCCATTGTAAAGAGATGTTCCAATTTCAAGTCAGGCACAAAAAAGGGACAATAAGTAGAACAGTGCTCCTGGCCATAAGTTGTCCAATGTCAACATGAAATTAGAACAAAAATGAACAATATGTGAAGAAGCACAATCCTAGCCATAAAATGTCCAATATCAATATGAAATTAGAAAAAAAAGGATACTTTAAATGAAAATGAGAGCTCACCTTCACTAAGGGGCAAAGTCAACTAAAAATTTAAACAAAAAGTAAAAAGGGACAACCTATGCATTGGAGCACTCCTCACCAAAGGAAGACCAAGTTTGTCAAATACAAAACAAGGACAATTAAACCATTAGAGTGCTCCTCTCCATTGAATGGACAAATTTCATACAAAAGAAAGCAGCAAAAGTTTAAAATGTTAAATCTTCCCTAGAAGAGTGTCTGTGAGGATCAAAAATACAAAAGCTTCCTCCATGAAAGCTTGGGGTGTTTGCTTTTCATTCCTACATTCTTTACAAGCTTGAAGACTCTTTTTGTTCACTTTCAACAAGTGTTACACAGGGACGCATCCCCCCCACCAAAATCCCCACGTTTCTAGGATGAGGACGTTCATGAGCACACAATTATACTGAAAGGGGGAAGGGGGGGTGTGAATCAGTATAATACAATCTTTTTACTTTTTCAATTAACAACCACAATCATATCAATTGCATAATATCATTCACATAAGATCTAACAATTATGCAACACAAAAACACATGATTTATGTGGAAACCCTTCCAGGAGAAAACCACGGCAAAATATTGCTTTATATATAAAAAAATCCAATCTTCATAAGCACCAACCTATAGGAGACACCAATCCCCTCTTATACAATTTGTGAGGACCAACCCACTGGAGACACCAATCCCCACTTGTAGAATTTGTAGGCACCAATCCATTGGAGACACCAATCCCCACAATTTGTAGGCACCAACCCCATTTGCTAAGCACCAACATAGCGAGAGACACCAATCTCTACTTTAAGAAACACAAAGTTCCATCTTGAATGTTGCTTCTCCAATGGATGATGGACATTACAATCTCCTTCATCTATTCACTCTATGATTCCCTTCTCATTAACCATAATATAAATATACTTGTATGTTCATACACACTTGCATATTCTTTCCTTATATTCACCTTATCTCTTCACATATATATATCCATCATAGATCTCTCATATATGCTCCAGATTTTCTCTAATTCAAATCATAATTCTCCTTTAAATATGCCTCTTAAGTCTGCTCAAATCTTCTTCATAAAGTCTTCATAAATCTGTTGACAAAGTCCTCTTCTATATCTGCATAAATTCCTCTTCTAATGATCTTCTACTAAATCTTCAAGCACAGATCTGAATGTGTATTTTTATATTACTTTTATTCCTTACACACTTCATAGTGATCCAAAACTGCTGTATATCAGCTCTTTATTCTCATTTCTAACTTCCTTATCAACTTATACTTTTTTGTGATGTCCCCAAATAAATCAATTGTTTTGAGAGGGAAAATTATAGAGTGTTTTTAAACATTATTAAATAATAATAATAATAATATAATATTAAATAATAAATTTAAATTATTATAAAATAACATTTAAATTTAAATAAATCGTGTTCCTTCTGGCCGACTCATTTAGAGGAGGCACTAAAATTTAATAATTGAATTATTGGTCTCTGGCCGACCTGTTCGGGAGGCATCCTCAACTACTATTTAGGTTGGTCACTGGTTGGTGAGAAAGCATCAAATAGAGACGAAGTTTTTTGGCCGCATGGCGGGTCTGACCAAGTAGGACGTAGTCTCTGCCTGGGAATACTTTGCCTCTGTTCACTGAGTCATTTCATCCATTTCTTGATTCATATCTCCTCATTCATATTCGCAGGTCATTCACAAGCTCGAAGATGGCATTGGTATGATGGCGGTTTCCAGCTGAGTTGTGCAATATCGTTCATCTCCTAAAGAGTTGTCATGTCCCTGAAATCGCGACAGTTTTATTAACCATCTGATACCATTATAATTATAATTGTCAGAAGACAATATTATAATTATAATTGTTATTCTATAAATAGCATAATCATAAATCTAGATACTATAATCACTATAATAATATGAAATAAATATATTATAATTTAAATGTCATTATAAATATAATACAATTAATTATTAAATATATCACAATCTTATATTCAAAGGGAACTAATCCGAAATACTACCTAAAGACGATTGACTTTTGCGAAGTAAATACGACCACCATGTAGATACCAATTATGGAACGCTGTTTGATTTAAAGCGTCAATAAATCAACATTATCGTTGTAGAAGACCATGGATATAGTGAGCATGTCATTAAGCATCGAGGGTTTTGCTTGAGCGCAGCCAAAAGAAATCGTGTTTATGTATTTCAACATATTGTCGGGTTGCAAAAAACATAACCAATTACGCCGTCAGCCTCAAAAGTACTGAGCAAGCCAATAATTGGTTCTCATCACCCTATGTTTGAAATCAATTTCACTCCTGATATCGTCACTTAGATTGATCGAAGGCAATATCAAGACTTCAGTTATATTCCTCTCCGGAAAGTAAAGGAGTCGTGACTAGACCCAGTTTGCTTCCGTTAAATGTCCAGTGTCGCCTTAATACATAATTAAAATCAATGATGGTGGCAGCAGGTTCGTGGGTCAAAAGGAAATTGTGGTAACTTAAGAAGCGATTAGCATTAAGGAACTACGAGCAGCAATTTATAGTGACATTTGAGCAGCAATCCATTATCTTCTAAAAGGCAGCGATCAAGTCAATGTGTGTTAAGAGGTGAGATCAAAGGTATTGAAATAATCAAGGATTAAATATTATGAAAGGGCAGAAGTCGAGTTAATCTCACGTGAAAGGAGGTATTCTTTGTGAAAGGACATGTCCATTGTTGGATTGAGAAGATATAGAAAATGGAAGATATGTGGATTTAAAAAAAGTGGGAGAAATTCAAGGAATAAGAGGAGAATAAGGACAGAATAATAGAAAAAGGCATCGAATAAGGAAGAGAGGATATATTCTGAAGAATCACTGTCAGCAATCTGACAGGCAGAAATCTGAGATATAGAGGAAAAGAATAGGAATCAAATAAGAAGAAAGAACATATTCTGTCAGTAGTTCTCTGAAATCTGATCACCAGCAGAGAGCAGTAGACTAAGGTAAGGTTAGGTTGGTAACTATTTATATAGGAAATAAGATTTATTAAGTACAATTATGAATTTAGCTATTAATGATGGTCAAATATATTAGTAATCTAAATAACAGCTGATGCTTTATAAATATATTTAAATCTATTATGATTGACTACTAAATAACAATTGATGTTCTATAGATATATTTAAATAGATTATGATTGACAAATATATTTAAATATACTAGGATGGATGAATATATTTGAATGGGTAAGTATATTAAGAGTTGGAATGACAAGTAACAATTGATAAGTATATATTTAGATATATATATATATATATATATTTTAAGATTCATAGATACATCATAAATGGTATAATAGAATCCATCTATGGGATCTGGAAAGATATTAACATCTACCCTAATGTACTTATGCAATATATTATAGAAGAATCCTTCATAGTGAAGTAATAAGAAGGAAATGAATAATCCTTTGACAAGAATGAAATATTTATATCATCTTTGATCTTAATAGATACTATCACAAAACTTATTGACCCTGAATGCTTCTAATGTCTCTTTGAGAAACACTTTGAATGTGAGATTCAAGTTTATGTGCCTCCACTAGAAAGGGGTCATTACAAGAGTCATCATCCATGTTCAACTCTGAGGATTCCACATAAGGCAGGTAGAAGTATCTTCAAGCTACAGATCATACGCAGAGGCATCTTATAGAGACTGGATCGCCATTCACGAGTAAGCAGTCGTTGCCATTAGAGTCGAGAGTTCGTTGCGGGAGTGCTCACGAGAGACTTAACTGAAAGCACGCATCACGTTCGAGAGAGAAACACAGGAAGGACGATTCAAAAGGAACAAGATTTGGTGATTAGCATCCTATAAAGTCTCATATTCACAGGAATCATTCGTATTCGACGCATCATCTCCATACACAAGGGATCGGGCACACAGCGAATCTATACTTCTAAAAGCCATCCACATATACCAACATCCTATTTGAATTTGTATTGTCAGCTCATGCCTATCGATCATTTGCTTTCAATTGAGTATTGTTCCATGCGAGGCATCTTAATTGCTTGTTGGTCGATTTTAATCCTATCACAGTCTACATGTCTGGCTACGATGTTGTCAGATCTCACTATAGCCAATTTTGGATGTTCCCGGGAGATTGGTTATCTACTGTCGGATTGTAAGAAGCGCTGTAATAGATATATTCTGATTTTATGCCTCGACATCTCTAGTTTGTACAACAGTTCGCATTACATAGTGATTTGATAATTCATTTTGTCTTGGGAAGTGACTATGATTAATTCTATGCAAGCATTTTCTGGGATGTTTGAGTGGCTAATTTAATTCTATGAGGTGTTTACCCTTCTTTTGAAGTAAATATATATTTTTTAGTTTGGAGTTTTGTCTTTCATTGCTGAGGCGGCACATTACAGTGGTATCAAAGCTGTGATTCTACCAGCCTGTGGACAATCAGAGATTATGCAATTGAGTCAGAGATTTGAGGGCTAGAGAGAGAGAGAGAAAGAGGATAGAGGCATCTTCTCATAGCAACATCAAGGGAATAGGAGGCAGAGATAAGAAGATGGAGGAGCAGAATAACGAAATCAAATCCTTCATAGAGAGGCAGGATCAAGTGAATCCGACGCTATTGCAAATGATGCAAACCCTCATTGCTGCAATAACCAGCAACAAATCAAGGCCTAGCACTGCTGATGAGGGTAACTCTAAGTGATTCAGAGGAGGGAATAATAGTAGAGCTTCAAGAGGATCCACTTTAAGACCCTCCTAGCCAGTCTTTTTGCCTAGAGTAGAGACATCACATGAAGGGGAAGATCAAGACCAGATTATCCTTAGTAGTGTGGTGCAAGATTACAAGAAGTTGGATGTCGAGTCTCGACGCTCAAGCAGCGATCCCTTTTACTGAATTCCTCAATGCTAGGAGAGGATATGGAAGTGATGGGAGACCATGTCCGCAAGGAGGGAATAGAGACCTTCAATACAAAGTCAGCAAGCTCACACTCCCTACATTTGATGGCTCAGAGAAGGTTACTGCACATGCATGGGTGCAAAATTTGAATACATATTTCTCCCTCAGCCCTATGACTAAAGGTGAAGCTATCAAATTCACCATTTTGCACTTGGAGGGGATAGCTCATGATTGGTGGCACCATGGTATTGTGACTTAGGGGTTTGATCTTGTGACTACATATGCAGATTTCACACAAAAGCTCATGGAGAGGCTTAATAGAAAAGATCCGAAGGTGTACTTCCAAGATTTGACAAGGGTTAAGTAGTGTGGTACAGTAGATGGTTATGTTTCAGAATTCCAACGGCTAGCTATTATGGTTCCCGAAGTTTCCGACAAGTGACTCATGTTCCTCTTCATTGAAGGGCTAACAGAATCTTTTTGTGGCTTGGTAAGAGCTTTAGAGCCGACGTCATTGGAAGAAGCCATTCGAAGGGCTTTGAACCTTCAGGACTCCACCACAAAGAGTAAGCCTGTGATCAAGAATGCATCATTAGGACAGCCAAAGAAGGCACCCCATGAGACTACTCCTTAACCGCCGAACCCCCCACCACGATCTCACAAGGCGAACTTATCGAGGAACAAGTTCTGAAGGAGAGGGTTATGCTACACTTGTAGGGAACATTGGCAAAAGGGGCACAGGTGTATGGGAAAAGGACACATCTACTACATTGAGGTAGCCTCTGATGGAGAAGAAGGTGAGCCCGATGGCGCTACCAAGGAGGATGAGTTTGGGGTGACATGGGAAGAAGGATATTCCAAGGGCACTCTTGCAACACTTTTTGGAGCACCTTGGTATCATTCTGTCTGCATTAGAGGAGACTTATACAAACAGAGAGTAACAATACTAATCGATAGTGGAGCCACCCATAATTTCATCAATGAAAGGCTAGTAGCTAAGTTGAGCCTAAGGGCGGAAGACTTCGAAGGATTTGATGTGACAGTCGCAGATGGATACACTATTCCATGCAAATGCCAGAATCGACAAATGGAGTTGACCATAGTAGGGCACAACATGTATTTCTGCATAGTTAGCATCGGTGAAACAGATGTGGTCTTGGGAGTGCAATGGTTGCACTCGCTTGGAGAGTACAGCACAAATTACTAGACTCTGGAATTGAAGTTTAGAGCTGACGAAAAGGAGGTCATTCTGCAAGGATTCTCCAACCCAGGTCCTAAGCATGTGTCAAACAAAGCGTCAGAGAAGACAAAGGCAGGAGCAAAGGCTTTGGAGGATTGTCCGAGCAGGGATGACTGTCATGTCCCCAAATAAATCAATTGTTTTGAGAGGGAAAATTATAGAGTGCTTTTAAATACTATTAAATAATAATAATATAATATTAAATAATAAAATTAAATTATTATAAAATAACATTTAAATTTAAATAAATCGTGTTCCTTTTGGCCAACTCATTTAGAGGCACTAAAATTTAATAATTGATTTATTGGTCTTTGGCCGACCTTTTTGGGAGGCATCCTCAACTACTATTTAGGTTGGTCGTTGGCTAGTAAGAAAGCATTGAATAGAGACGAAGTGTTCTAGCCACGTAGCGAGTCTGACCGGGTAAGACATAGTCTCTGCTTGGGAATACTTTGCCTCTGTTTACTCACTCATTTCATCCATTTCTTGATCTGTATCTCCTCATTCATATTCACATGTCATTCACAGGCCCGAAGGTGGCATTGGTATGACGACGGTTTCTACCTGAGTTGTGCGATATTGATCATCTCCTGAAGAGTTGCCATCCATGTTCAACTCTAAGGATTCCACATAAGGCCGGGAGAAGCATCTCCGAGCTATATATCATACACAGAGGCATCTTATAGAGATGGGATCACCATTCACGAGTGAGCAGTCGCTGCCATTAGAGTCAAGAGTTTGTTGTGGGAGTGCTCACGGGAGACTTAATTGAAAGCGCGCATCACATTCGAGAAACACCAAAAGGACGATTTAGAAGGAATAGGATTTGGCGATTAGCATCCTAGAAAGTCTGATATTCACAGGAATCATTCGTATTCGGCGCATCATCTCCATACACACGGGATCAGGCACACAGCAAATCTATACTTCTAAAAGCCATCCGCATATACCAACATCCTATTTGAATCTATATTGTTAGCTCATGCCTATCAATCATTTGCTTTCAGTTGTGTATTGTTCCGAGCGGGGCATCTCAATTGCTTGTTGGTCGATTTTAATCATGTCACAGTCTACATGTTTGGCTATGGTGTTGCTCAGATCTCACTATAGCCAATTTGTGGATGTTCCCGGGAGATTGGTTCTCTACTGTGGATTGTAAGAAGCACTATAATAGATATATTCTGATTTTATGCCTCTACATCTCTGGTTTGTGTAACAATTCACATTACATAGTGATCTAATAATTCATTTTTTCTTGGGAAGTGACTGTGATTAATTATGTGCAAGCATTTTCTGGGATGTTTGAGTGGCTAATTTTATTCTATGAGGTGTTTACCCTTCTTTCGAAGCAAATATATATTTTTTAGTTTGGAGTTTTGTCTTTCATTGCTGAGGTGGCACATTACATTTTCTCTTCCTTTTATCCCTTGTTAAATTTGTTCATACACTCTTCATGGATAAATCTATTGATGTGTATTTGATATATCTTTAATACTCCACAAACAGTATATATATATGATACTTCTTTTAATTTCTCACACACCCCTCAACCACATTTCTCACCTTCCTTTTATACCATTCAATGTCCCTTCAAAGAGTGCGACTTCCTAAATAGATATGTCTTTTCATAAAATGCATTATATCTCCTTAATCGCACAACTTCATAAAAATTATATGAATAAGACGTTTTTCTTTATTAAATAGAGAGCACTCCATTTAGAGGGAGGTTGGCCTCTCTAACAAACTAATTAACTTTACTTTTACTCCCTCAAGAGAGGCGACTAAGAAGAAGGTCGGCTTCTTCAAGTAATTAACATTAATTTATTTTAACTATTTATTCAGCGACTAATCATTAATTGCTGCTTATGTTGGAATCGCTGCCTCTTAACCATGCATAGTCATAGTGACTTGGGCGTTTAATCTCCATTTGTATAGCTGTGTAAATTTAATTGCTGCTCATTTCCTTTTCATACTAAATGAATCACTGCTCTAGTTTTCCTTAATCGCTACACAATAATGATATATTATGCAATGCTTTTATATTTGCTTAGTCCTTAAGAAATAATATTATTTCTTTCTTGGCGATCTCATATATATAAATGTCTTCCTCTTTCAATCATTAAGTCGGCCAACATGATAAAATAATCTTTGGATCTACCATTGAATATTTGATCTTTGAATCTGCCTTTAAACATACTTTGTCAGCTAACACTAGCTATCCTTTGATGAGACAATTTATGGCCTTTAGCCTATAACAATTTCCCTCAAAAAATTTCCTTTGACATCATTGACAATTTTGCCAATAATCTTGCCCATACTCCTTTGACATCAATGACAATCAATTCCAACAAACATCCCCAAGATTTGGAGACTTGGAGAGGATGTCCCCCCACTATCCCACCACCACCACTCAAGACCCGAGGACGTTTTCAGGACGTCACCCTCAAGGAGGGGACATTTCCAAGACGCTTCCTAGTTTGGGGATGACTTGGGGACTTCGTGACATCCCCAAAACGTCCAAGGGACTCCAAGGAGTCTCCCAACCATCCCAAGGACTTTCAAGCATCCCCCATGGCAAGAAAACAAAAAAGTCGATACTATTTAAAACTCAAAAAGTGTTTTGATTTCCATGCAACAAACCCTAACCGTAATGGTCTATGGACTCCACCCAAACCCTAAGCACTTACAAAAAAATTATAAATAGGCATCTAACTTCTAAGCCTCATTTCAAATCACTCCTAAGTTTTAAAATCAGTAAGGACTTGGTGTTGCAAAAATAAGTGATAAAATTGTGAAAAAGATATTTGCCATGAAGACTTGTGTGATGTTGAATACCTTAATTCGCGCTGCCCCTCAACTCCGTTGGGGACTCTGCCCCTTGACCCCCACAAGGGGTGTTGGCCCTTGACCTCAGTAGGGGCTCTGCCCCCAAACCCCCATGAGGGGCATTCCCCTTCAATCCCTACTTAGGCCCTTGGTCCACACATCCCCCATCCCTCCACCCCCCCATCAAGGAACTCCGTGGAACTATGCTTTCAACAGGGTTTTCAGCAAGAACAAGTTTGCAAGTGCTACAGCAGTATTCAACAATAACACATTATTTGGTATTCATTTGCAGCAGTTACCATATGTTTTCAGTCATCACATAAATAGTAGTTTGATAAGATAAAGAAACCCTTATCATTTCTTTTACTCTTCATTCAAGGAACTTCAAGGTCATTGATCTGATTTTCACTAGAGAAAATTGTATGGAGGTTGTCATTGAGCAAAAGATGGATTGTTTGAATTTCAATTTTGAGAAGACCTAGGTTTTCAAGTCGCTAAAGAAGTCAAATTCAAGTCACTAAGATTTTTTGGCAAGCCATCACTGCTTATTAAGGTTTCAAGTTTCTTTTGAGGATCTGTCATGGTCAGAACAGAGGAGCTGCAGCAGGATTACTGGGAGTGGCTATTAACCATCTAATTGATTATATTTAGACGCTACATTTTTTGGAGAATGGCTATCCAAAGATAGCCTTCTAAAAGGCTTAACTTAGGATGAGATGTATTTAGTCAAGGTCTACTTAAGTTTTTTTTTTTTTTTTTTTAGATGACCTATTTCAGACAATTTTATAATTTAGGTTTGCTTCAATTGCAAGCAAACCATTTTTAGTGAAGGAACTACAATATGTTTTTTTATTTATTTATCACGTAAAATATTGTAAAAACTTATAAATAATTGCTTTATGCACTTAGATTTTAATGGAATGGTAATTTTATGCATACTTGCTGCTAGAATTGTTGTTCAAGCTCTTTGTTCTGTCTTGTGTGTTGATTTGGTATATTGAATAGAAACTAGTGATTGTTGCAGGATTTGTATTGCAGTTTCATTAACATGGGTGTTGTAGCTTTGTATGCAATTTTCATTATTCGATTTATCGAGTCTTGTCCAATGTTTTCAATCCAATTCAAAAAATCATGTACTTTACTCATTCTTTTATGCCTACATTTTTTGCCAAAAAGAGTGAGCATGAGTTAGTTATCATAGATTAGAGAGTTCACATCAGTCAAAAGATATAAATCTCTCATCTGTGCATAGAAGTGATGATTAGCCTTGTGCCCATACCTGAGAACAAAAAGACAGATCTTTTATTTAGTTTGTTCACCTTGCATGTTGAAAACCCTCAAATTATCTTGTGCATATTGTAAAAAAGCTAAAGTTCATTGCCATAGATTCTAGGAATTAGCTTTGATACAAAGGGAGTTTCCACTTCCAGTTCAAATAAAGGTTTTACCTTACATGTTGTTCTGTTTTTTGTTTGCCTAAAAAGGACAAATTAAAATGCTAACATACAATTCCAACAGAAAAGTTATCTTTCCAACCAAATTTTACTAAAAATATTCAAACACATTCTCATTGGGCAAACAACAAAAAAGTAAATAGTGAAGAGAACATGTCAAACATCTATGCTTGCTACACTTATCTATCACTAGATGATTTAATTTCAAAAGCAAATTAAAAGGAAAATCAAGGCTTTCTAATATAACGACTCAGCTAAATAAATTGTATTAGTCTTCCATTTTTAAATGTTTAAATTTGATCCAGATAATCAATTTATGGCAAATTATTTCCATTCAAAACTCAAGTTTAAGAGTAACCAATCAGCCATCCTTTGACATAAGCAAAACTTTCGGGATGGAATTCGAAGGGAAAAGGTTTTACAACTAGTCATATAGAACCTACAGTATACAACCGAAGACCAATTATAAGATTATATAGTAGCCAACAAAAATAAATAAAGAAATGATTGTCATGATACAAACCTCGTTCAATGAATGGGCAAGAGCTTCACCTCCCAATGAGGGATAGATACTAACCACAGGGATATTGCATCGGAAGCATCCCTGTACCAAATCCATGCATTTATTCCAAATTGTCAAATTCCAATTGAAATATATCATAGATAAAAAAATAGGGCCTTGCTTAAAAATATATAGCATAGTCAAAAAAATAGAACCTTCTTAATAAGACCATAAAGAGAGAATGCTCCATGTCCTTTCTATGATACGTTTTATTTATTTCATGCTTATCGACAAAAGGATTCATTTTCATAACTTTTCCTTAAAGATAATATCTAAGCTATGTTTCAAATAGACAGTCTAAAGAAATCTCTTTCCAAACAAGGGCAGACAAAGATATGAGCTGATATTGTCCAAAATTCAATATAATATTGTCATTATGTTCCACACTAGAAAGCAATATACAAATGTCCATTTATTCTCTTGCATTCAAAAACAAAATAACTTTGACTTTCTATAGAAAAATATAGGAAAATAAAATAACTAAAAACTAACCTGCAAGGCAATTAGCCACTCTGCTCGGGTTTCAGCAAAAATAGCAATTCGCTGTCCTGTTGTATGGCCTACTTCCGTTAATCCTGATGCAAAGTTGCACACACGCTTGAATGCTGTACCATAGGTTATCCACTCATAATTACCCAGATGTAATTTTTCACAAGGCCTTCCATCTTCACCATCTTCCCTTTGTCTGCCAATGAGTTTTCTTGTACCTAACAACCGTGAATGTTCGTGACTTTGACATGATTGTTCAAATAGAGCTGCAATAGTTGAAGCACCTTCAAAAGGTATTTCTAACAGAGCAGGAAATTTACTGTTGCGAATTGCATAACCAGATTCTCCACCAACTTCAACACGCACACCACGTTTCCTATCTTTCATGTTTGTGAAGGCAAAGAAAAGAACTGGTACAAGGACACCAATGAAAAGGGCACTCATATGCGCATCTCTACTTTTGCACTGCAGATATATTGAGTTGCCTGTGTCTATACTTTCCATACGGCTTCACAGGCAGTGAATGACCAATGCTTAAAGATGATACAGAATGAATCCTCTTTATACTATGATAACAGCTGCATAGGTCAATCAAAATATTATAATATCAATTTCAAGTACATTATCAGACTATCATTCCTGCATAAGACAATAAAAATGATGCCAATGTGATAAAAGGACATTTGTTTCTTCTAACTTGTTACATCCTTTTATTTCTTGAAAAGGAAATTATACATAAATCAGAACTTAGAAAAACCAAAAAATAAATAAGAGTTCTATGCCTTAAAAAAATCAATCTCCTACAGTCCTATCAACTGGAAAAATTGGCACACAAATAAGAATTGTGGATTTTTTACCATACTAATTTTAGAACATCGAAATTGTATTAAAAAACATCAAAAATACATCTAAGACCAGTACAACAGAAACAAACTGCTATTTGGCGGTTTTACCAAAAAAGGCAGGTTGTTACATCAAATTTATGTTCTTCCTTTTCCAAAACAAGACTTTACTTAAAACAAGGACACTAACAATCCCTAAGACCCATATATATTTACAGCTATTCCTATGGCATATATAATTGCAAATATGAGTATCCAATTTACTTTCATTACGAAAAAATGGGATTTTTCTTTTGCAAACGTAAGGCTCATCCCTAGCAAATTATGGTTGGCACTTATATTGAGGTCCTTTGTCATGTCCCTATAATCTATGCCTACTCAACCGACTAAGAAGGTGTTTTTAAACACCAATATTTAATAAAATATATAATAAATAAATTTGAATTTAAAACCTGGGCGCCTATTGTAATAAATAAATTTTAAATTTTTAGGCGCCTACTTTAATTAATAAATAAATTTCAATTTTTCCTAGGCGCATATTTTTGGGCCACACACCTCATTTGGGAGGCCTATAAATATGACACTGGGGGTGCTGAAGGGGATGATCGAGAGATTTGGACGGGATATCTGCTATTCATTGGGACGAAAACCTCGGTGAATTGTGGGAGAGGTAGACGAAAACCTAACTTTCTGATCTGTAAGCTATTTCACCAGATCTCAGTGAGTGTAGTTTCTAATTTTGTACTTGTTTGTAAGGCAAATCTATGGATTGACAACTAGTCGCCAAATCTCAAACACCTCCAGTCTTGACAAAGCATAAGAATCGGCCATCTGCAGGTACAAATTGATAATTCAGGGAAGCTTAAGGGTGGCGGATTAATCACAGGTCACCCAGTGCCCAACATCTGTGTGATCCTGAAGCAAATTAGAAGGTGAATCAGAGTGTAGATCTACCACAACAATCCAATTCCAATACTAGCTACTACACAAGGTGTGAAGACAATTTTGGGGGCGATCCAAGGACCAGTTGCAAACAAATCAAGAGATTTCATGAGAGTTCCATGCCTCAGGAAAACTAGACCAACCCAAGTCAGCAACCCCCATTCTCTGGCACATCTCAGATCCAAGTGTTAGAAGGGCGTTTGGCAAGGATTTTAGACCTAGCTACATCAGCCAGGGTCCTATAAGTGGCGGTTTTCAAATCAGGTGCCTAATTGAGGACATTTGGGAAAGGTCTATGGTACCGGGTTTATACACTCAATCATCTATAAGCAACTATTGTAACTAATTTCCAATAGATCTAGGCAATGATCATAGTTGTTCCCTTGTTCCAATAAATTGCTATTCTTAATTTTTGTTTAAATTTTTTGAGTATGTGTTGAGTAACTTGTTGCTGATATGAGATTAACTCAAATCTAGATCTGAGAACAACTAATAAAACCCTAAGACATTACGCTGGTATCAGAGATTGTTTCTTGCAAGACTATGTGTGTAATGCAGATTCATGAGCTTGAGTGACCAAGAATTGAGATAACAACAAAGAGAGAAAAAGAAAGAGGCAGCCATGGGTGACAGAGATCAAGACAACTCTCAAGAATTCATCAAAGAAAGCAAGGAGTTTCAGACCAATATGAGGGACAATATGGTGGAGATAGTTCAACTACTAAGAGGTCTGAATCAGCAACTGTGCTGGTAGGCATAATCAAAATGGTGTGCAAGGAAGCAGTTTTAGGGGTGATAGGGTTTAAGCTAACCCGATCCCAAGAACTTTTAGAGCCAGATTTCTAGAAAAGGAAGGGGCAGCACCCAGGGAATAAGAGCACCCTATTCAAGGAGATGAAATTACAAGATTTCATGATGAATACCATGCTCTAAGCGCTACCATACATCAGGACATGACTTTCATGGAGTACTATGAGATGAAAACAAGGAATGGGCAAAGGAGGAGAAGGTATGAGGAGCAGCCTTGAAAGGACATACAACACCGTTTGGGGAAGATCACTATCCCCACTTTTGATGGATCTGGAAGTTGTTCAGCAAGGGCTTGGTTGCAGAAATTGGACACATATTTCTCTTTGGATCCAATATTTGAAGATGAGGCCATCAAGTTTGCCACCTTGCATTTAGAGGGAGTAGCCCACAAATAGTGGTATCATGGAATGGTGACCCAAGGACACGATTCCATCACTTTAGAAGAATTTAGCCAAAGATTGACAAAGAGGTTCGATAGGAAGGATCCAGAGATTCATTTTAGAGAGCTAGCACAATTAAAGAAAGAAGGCATAGTGGAACACTATGTAGCTGAATTCTAGAGGCTTTCAGTGATGGTTCCAAATGTGACAGAAAGGAGGTTCATCGTCCTCTCTGTGGAGGGACTATCTGAACCCCTCAAAGGGTTGGTAAGGGCATTTGATCTAAGTTCTTTGCAAGACGCCATTAGGAGAGCTCTAAATTTGGAAGATTTGGTGGCTAAGGACAGATTCTACTCCAAGAAGGCATCCAAGAATGAACTTCATAGGAAAAAGCTATGTTTCACATGCAGAAATTCATGGCAACCAGGTCACAAGTGTTTAGGAAAGAGGAAAATACATTACATAGAGACGGTTTCCGATGAAGAGTTTAAGGCAGAAGAAGCAGAACCAAAGATTGTGGTGGAAGAGGTTGAGCATGAGGACCAAGGACGAGAGCATCCAAGGGGCACACTTGTAGCACTTTCAGGAGCACCTAGATATCACTCTTTCCACATCAAAGGAGTCTTGCAAGGACAAAGGGTGATAGTCTTGGTTGACAAGGGGGAACCCACAATTTCATTGATGAAGGTTTGGTGGCTAAATTAGGTTTGAAGACACAAAGGTTTGAAGGATTTAATGTCACAATGGTAGATGGGTATACTATCCCATGCAACCAAAGGATACAACAGTTAGAGTCGGTTCTATGAGGGCACAAGATGCGGGATGACTTATACATGATTGGCATTGGTGAGACAAAATTGGTTTTGGGAGTGCAATGGTTGCACTCGCTTGGAGAATACACACAAAACTATCAAACCAAGGATTTGACGTTCAAATCTAATGGGAAGGAGGTCATTCTTCGAGGCTTATCCAATGTAGGTCCCATGGTGGTTTCAGCTAAGAGGATGGAAAGATCTTTTTGTAGGGATGAAGTGGCTTGGGCAATTGAGTGCTTGATTATCGAAACTAGTCCACCTAAGCATGGGAGGTCCTACCACATCGACATCCGATCCATCCTAGACAAGAATGTAAGGCGTTCAAAGAAATTCCTCCAGGGTTACCACCAAATACAGGTTTCCAACATGTGATTGAGTTAGAGGGAGCAAAGCCGATCATCACTACGCCTTATTGATATCCCAGGAGATACAAGGAGATTGAGAAGGCAATTAAGGAGCTATTGGACATGGGACACATTCGACCAAGCTCCAGCTCGTTTGCCTTGTCGGTTGTGTTGGTAAAGAAGAAAGATGGTACTATGAGGGTGTGTATTGATTATAGAGCCCTCAACAAAAAGACAATCAAAAACCGCTACCCCATACCCAAGATCGAAGAGTTGATAGACAAGCTTCATGGTGCGAGGTACTTCTCCAAAATTGACTTACGTTCGGGGTCTCATCTGATACAAGTTCAGGATGAAGATGTGCACAAGACAGCTTTCAGATGTCACTATGGGCACTACGAGTTCTTGGTTATGCCATTTGGGTTGACCAATGCACCTGCCACATTCCAGTCATGCATGAATCAGATATTCATTTTGCAATTAAGGAAATTTGTGTTGGTCTTTTGATGACATCTTGATTTTTAGTAAAACATGAGAGGATCACTTGAGGCACTTAGATTAAGTGCTTGGCATACTAGAGCAGCATTCATTCTATGCTAAGGCATCCAAATGCGAATTCAGTTTGACTGAAATATTATATTTGAGGTTCAAGATTAGTGCCCAAGGAGTTAGCGTGGATGAGGAAAAGATCAACGTAATACAAGACTGACCTACCACCAAAGAATTTGACACATTTGAGGGGATTTGTGGGACTATGTAGCTACTATAGGAGGTTTGTAAAAAATTTCTCACAACTTGCAGCCCCATTAACGGATTTGACGAAGAAAGGGGCCTTCTCTTGGAGCCCTTCAGCACAAAGAAGCTTTTGACAAGCTCAAGGAGGTAATGAGTCCATGTTCGGTTTTGGCTATTCCAAATTTCTCACTTCCTTTTGTTTTAGAATGTGATGCTTTAGGAGAGGGAATCGGACCAATGTTGATGCAAAATAGACACCCCATAGCATTTGAGAGTAGGAAGCTCAAGGAGGTAGAAAGGAATTTCTCTATCTATGATAAAGAGATGTTAGCAATCATGCACGCATTGGCCAAATTCAGGCAATACCTGGTTTGCGAGAAGTTTGTAGTGAAAACGGATCATAACAGCTTGAAATTTTTCCTCAATCAAAAGGATTTGAACGATAGCGAGAATGGGTAAGTTACAAGCCTATGATTTTGACATTGAGTATGTTAAGGGAAAGAATAATGTGGTGGTTGATGCACTCTCTAGGAAGCCTTATTTTTGCTCTATGACTAACATATTTTCTGATTGGAAGGCTTCTATAATTGTTGAATATGCCAAGGACACATTTGTTGTTGACATTTTGGATGGGCAGTTGCAAGATGATAGGTACAAAGTGGTGGAGGAACTCATCCTATATAAGGATAGAGTGTATCTTGTACTGGGATCGAAGGTGAAGGAAAGAATCTTGAGGGCATGTCATGCAACTCCACTTGCTGGTCATCCTAGTTACTACAAGACATACAAGCAAATAAGGGAACATTTTTCTTGGAAAGGGCTCAAAAATGATCTGTTGAAGCATGTTAGGGAGTGTATGGTGTGCCACAAAACAAAGCAGAGCATGTTTTTCCAGCTAGGCTACTGCAACCCCTACCTTTTCCAAATCAGAAATGGGAGAGCATCTCCATGGATTTTATTACAGGCCTTCCAAGGGTGCAAGGTAAGGATTGTATGTATGTGATTGTTGGCGTAACAACTAAAACCTCTGGAGTGCAAGTTGGTACGGACAGCTATGCACACAACGCAATGAGTGCTCTTCAAATTAGGAGGGGAAGCTCCCTCGTTGTGCTTGACAAAAGTGCTTGAAAAGAAAAGTAAACTAAACTATATACTGTCTTTTTGTCTCAACTGTAAGAGGCACAAGGTTTAAGAAAAACTCTACACGTTGCAGCTAAGTATTTTCTGGTTTCACAAGACTTAACTACAACACTCAAAACTAAGTAACTTAACTATCCAATCCCCTCAAGAATTCAGAGCATGAGGAAATGGAGCGGGAATGATTATCTGACGATAAGCCAGGTACAAACTCACAACGTGAAGGCAAGGTGGCACAACTATCTGCTTGTTTGAATAGGCTTATTGGAAACGACAACACATGATAAACTAAGTACAGATTCTCAACTTCAAGGCAAGTTGGCACAACTATCAGCTCAATCTGAATAAGTTTATTATTCACACACATCACACGATAACCAAGTACAGATTCTCAACTTGAAGGCAAGGTGGCACATCTATCAACTCAATCTGAACGAGTTTATTGAACACAAAACATTAAGGATAGCCAACTAGGACAATAAATTGCATAGGCGAAACACGCGTACAATCTTTGTTCAAACTAGCCACTATATCTAACTAAAGCAAGAATTCACCATTATAATTGCATGAAATCCAAGTGGCATAACAATTCATCACAATAGTAAATACTCATGAACAAATACAGAACAAGCAATATTACAGGCAAGGTAGGCACAGCATATATTTCTCTCTTGTGCAAAAGTTATGTACAAATGAGCAAAAGCTCTTATTTATAGACATCAAAAGGTGTAGGGAACCCTAAAATCACCTTGAGTCAACTACAGTCTTGCAGTGCATGCAAGATTTATTGCTAAACCCTAATAAAGCAAACTATACAAGTAACTGGAAAGCTACCATCAGTTAACTGAAAACCCTAATCTATGTGGACAATGTGCAAGCATGCACATCCTTATTGAAAGCAAATTAACTAGAACACTACCATCAGTTAACGTAAACCCTAAATACAACTCCAAGTGAATAAAGCTAATCTCAGAATAGATATGCATGAGATGAGACAGCGAGTTAACTTGAAAAGATAACATCAAGTTTAATTCTTGTGTGTAATGTTTATCCTGAGAGGTGGGAACTGAAGTCTACTGGTCGTGATCTCGAGTGTTGTACCCAAAACCAAAATTTTTGCTTCACTAAGGCATTTTGCTTAATTGAGTCTTAATCTTGTTAAAGTGTTGTGAAATGGTCGTTTTTGGAGTTTTCAAATATGGAGTTGGTGTCAGTACTATGTCAGTCTGTTACCGAAGAGATTTTAAGAAAATTGAAAATCTGAACGAAAAACATCAAAATTTTCTATCTCTGGAGAAGGGAGCACATTTTCAAATGGGCGCCCTATCTTTTAGGGGCTTAGATCCTGTTTTTAGGGTTTTCCACCTCCAGCAGACTTCTGCCCGACATCACGTCAGCTTCGCAGTTGAGCCATCCCCAAACGGACTCTGCTTTTGTTCGTTACGGAAGATACGCAAATCAAGGCGAAAAGCGAATTGGTTAACACCGAGAAAAGCGCAGCTTTTCGTAGTGCCCATCTTTGAGGTGCCGATGTAGGTTTTGACTGAATGTCATCCAAGACGTTTATCTTACATTCGTTCAAGCTTCGCGACGCATCCGTCAGAGGGTGAATCTGAGTTGCTGAAGCGCCTGAACCTGAGGTCAAACGTTGGGTCAAATCTCAGTCAAACTATCAGAAGAAAGAGCAAAAGAGCACATTTTGAGAAAGGCGCCCAAGCTTTTCAGGCCTTTAATGCTTTCTTTTGATGATTTTATGTTCAATGTGTCCGTGTTATGTTCAAATTTTCTCTCAAGCCCGCTGATCAAGATGTCTCCGCCTTGGTACCGAGGTTTTGTAGTATTTTGTCTTTCCAAATGGCTAAGTCCGGAATGAAAAAGACTTTTGAAAAGGGCGCTCTTGTTTTTCACCCAGATGATGTTTTCTGAAATGTGCCTTTGCGCCATCGTAACGAGCTTAGCTTCGCAGCTGAACCTGAAGTTCCAACCTCGAAGTTGATAAAACAAAAGTTATGAAGATTTTGTTTTTCCCTTCGTTCAAGATGCAGAAGTCAAAATTTGACTAAGTCAGGGAAAAAGCGCAGCTTTTGGAAAAGGCGCCGGATTTTTGAGCCTTCAGATGTCAGTTTTATGACGTGCAGTGTCAAGATATCATTTGATCGCTTTACTCAACTCCGCAATGCACTCGTCACCAATCGGAGAAGTCACCAAACAAGGTCGAGGATGAACAGGTCCGGCTAGAGGTTTTAGCTTAAATTTTCATGAAATTTGGCTAAGTCTGGAATTCGCCCAAGAGTTCAAATTTGAATTTTCGAAAGTGAGTTGAATGGACGCCTTAACTGGAGTTCTGACTGCAGTTAGACTGAACGATTTCTGGGTTGTCATCTTCAGTTCATATGTTTGCATGTGGAGTGATCTTTCAGTTTGCATGTTCAGTTAACTGGTTTGCATGTTCAGTTAACTACCTTGCATGTTCAGTTAACTTGGTTGCATGTTAAGTTTAACTGAAGATTACCACTAAAAGTCAACTGAAGTTTACATGCATGGCGAATTTGGTCAAAATTGTGAGATTTTAGTGAAGATGGCGCTTCATCAAATGTTAACTGAAGTTCAAAAGGGACGAATTGAAGCATGAAGCATTGTTTTGTGAAGCATGAAGCATTTTTGATGAAGTATGGCGAATTTGAAGTTGAAAACTTCACTCATGAAAAGGGTCGCTATTTTTAGTCTTTGAAAAGTGAAGCAAGACATAGTGAAGATGGCGCACTTTTCAAGGAAAGGGCAACTTTAGTTTGAAAAGGGTTATTATTTTTAGATTTTAATTGATTAAAGCATGAAGTTGGCGCACTTGTTGAAGGCCAACTGAAGTTCCAAAAGGGTCGCTATTTTTAGAGCATATTCTTTGCATGAAGATGGCGAATCCCTTATCTCAATTAACATTGTTAACTGAAGTTTGCAAAAGGGCACGCCTTAGGTCAAAGTTGATGAATCCAAAGAGAAGTTGAAGGTGGCGAATTTGATAAGGTTTCTAACTGAAGCTAAAGTAGCATGTTTGAGTTTAAACTAAAGATTTGAAAGGCAAACCCTAATGCGTCCACTTATTGAGCTTGTTTGAGTTCCAGTTAACTATTATGAGGTCCAATAAGAAGCCTAGCGCCATTTTTAATGCATGCTTTGTTTAGTGAGAATTTCTTATGATGAAATTCTATATATTTCCAAGATGGCGTCCATTATTGCATCATCTTTTGCTCTGAAAGCTTGCATTCTTTTGAGCGACCAGCAAGCTTAAGGTGATTCAGGTGCCCGTTTTCAGTGTTCTTCGAAGCTACGAGCTCAGATTCTTCAGAGGAAGTCAATTCTAGACTTTATTTTCACTTTGCATGCAGGTTTTATAAAGATTCGAAGAAGAGATTTGCAGATTTTTCAGAAGCAGACAAGCAAAACTTTCTATCTTTTGTCTTATTTCTTCTATTTCTCACCTTAGGTACTTTCTTCGCATGCCAGAGTAATTCAACACATTTTCAGAATCTGATCATCTGGGTTCTCATATTTCAGCGTTTGCAACAATACCCACTTCTTAGATTTTTTCGAGAAAATCGCCCCGTAGCCTTCATTCTGAAGCTCTGAGCCTTTTTCCGAGAATCTCTTTGCATGTGGGCTTGAATCACATTTTTTCCAAAATCGAGCTATCTGGGTTTGTTCATAATTCAGTTGTGCACAAAACCCATGTTCCAGAATTTCTTCGAAAATTTCTCCTGTCAGAAGCTATTTTTAGCCTTGTTCAGAGTTTTTCAGAAAGTTCTTCAAGCATATTCGACTTTACAGTCAAAAGTCACCATTTTCAAAATGCAGTTCAATCTCATTGATTACAAGGTGAAATCAGTCCTTACACATAATTTCACCAAGACTTCAGATACGGACCTAAATCATGTTTATCCAGTGGTCAATCTGAGCAGTTTAGAAGGTGTTAGCAGCAATTCGATGAGGAATCTTGAGCGTTCCGGGTTGCTGGCAGCGGCATCCATTCCTGTTTCTATCTTCGATCTTGAGTTCGTACTTGCTTGCATTAAGCATTATGACTCGTCTTCACGACAGATCAGATCGGTTGATGGAAGAGTGGTTTGCAGTCTCAAGCCGAAGGACATAGAAAGATGTTTTGCTATTTCTCCTCGCTCAGATAACTTTACTGTTGATCTTGAAGCTTGTGAGAAGATATGGGATGCTGATCATCAACGTTCACAGAGAAAGGTTGCTCAGAAATGGTTGACAATTCAGAAAACTAACTTGCCTAAGAAGGTTGGT
Source organism: Sequoia sempervirens (assembly GCA_007258455.2). NCBI lineage: Eukaryota > Viridiplantae > Streptophyta > Pinopsida > Cupressales > Cupressaceae > Sequoia > Sequoia sempervirens. Next base: position 34,671 of record VDFB02181120.1, on the reverse strand, counting down.
CGTGGTGAATTTAAAGGAGAAGTTGCTGTTTTGATCACCTTACTCAATCGAGTTACCGGCCAGTCAGATGCTAATACTTTCCGTCCATGGATGTTCTACCTGATTACCAGAATCCTTGATGGCACAGAGCGTTTTGACTGGGCTATGTTAATTAGTGATTGCTTACATCAGCAGATTTCTAACTTTCTCAAGCATCACGAGTTTCATATGATATCTTATTTGGTCTACTTGGTGGCATTTCAAGGTAGTTTCAGACTTCTTAAAACCAATAGTACTCTCGGTGTTCAGCGTATTCATGAGTATTATCCACAGCTAGAGTTTTCTCAGTCTGAGCAGGACTTCCGAGCAGTGAATGATCACTTTGCCATGAGAACCGTGAGAGATCTTGATGATGAGATGCACATTCGTATTTCAGCCGAGGCCAAATCAGCAATGGAGACTTGGGCAGATTGGTTCATACAGTTTCCTACTTTCACGTACCTCCGAGTTTATGGTTATGTTGGAGAACCTCTGATGTTGCCAAGATATCCATCAGACAAGATTGTCTTTATGGATGTAATGTCCCCTTCTCAAGCCTGACATTTCTAGTGACCGTTAGCCTTTCTTTGGGAACCCGAAGGCTAGTCGGAAGTTAAAATTAGGGTTTCCTAATTTTGAGGAGGTCATTGCTCAGAGATGGTGGATTCAATGGCGGATTCCTTCTGGGTTTTCAGAGGGCTTCGCAGTGGTATGATCATCTAGGCATTCGGAGCACTTTTTGGAATTTACTATTTTTAGTAAATTCTATTTTTGGCAGCTTTCCAGATGAGCTCAGGTTGGTTGACTTTCGGCTTCAGATTGATCAGTTGACTTCATCAGTATCCGCTTCAGGGCACTTTCGGAGAAATAAGTTAAGTCATTTAAATTAAAAAGTCACGTTTTAATTATTATATTTTAACGTTGACCCTTGGCTTAGAGTTAATGACTTAAGGTTGTTTTAAAAAGGTGGTCATTTGAGGGTGGCGCCTCATTAATGAATATTTTAATTATTCTAAAGTCTGAGCAAGCTTGTTGAGCGCATTAATTAAAGTATGATATTTATTAAAAATATCAAATCAAAAGCTTGAAGGCAAAAGTACGCCCATCATTGAGGAGGATGGGTTTTGACCTAAAAACAGATTTTAGGGTTTTGCGAAGTCAACGGAAGGATTATAAAGAGGAGTCTTAGTGCATCATTCTTCATCTTTGGACTATGCTAATGTTATGCTGCCGAAATGGTTGCGGGAATTCTTCGAGGAATGAATGCCTCCTAGTCTGGGCTCGACTTCATGCTTGAAAGATAGCATCTAGTGGAGATTTTAGCATGCTTATGAGTGATTCAATCATTTGTAAGTTTGCCTTTGTTTTTGTGCATTGTAATCATCATTGTAATTAGTTAGATCTGATTTCAGCATATTAGAGGTATTTCTAAAAGTGCAGATTAGCTACAGCAGATCCACGTTTATATTCATAACTCAAAAAATACAAAAGAGTTAGTTCTGGGTATTGCATTGATAGTAGTGTCAAGGAAGGGCGAATATTTGTCTCCAATCTTAGATTTTATTGTTGTGTATTTAATTTTTAAAGTCAAATCGAATTCTTCAGCTGGGGCCGTACTTTCTCATGCATTGGGAATTGTGCATTTAATTATTTGGAGTGTTTAGAGTCTGTTTCTTCATATCATCTTGAGCGCCATTTTGTTGGGAGTCTTGTGGTTTAAGAATCAGGTCATTTGAGCGAGTGGATAGGGAGTTGTGAGCATTTGAAGGTTTTCTTAAGCTGCTGTTTTTATGAGCATAATACAGATTTGTAAAAAGAACAGAAAACAGAATTAATATTTCCGACTCATTGTGGGAAGTTGATGTGGCCTCTTGAATCAAATCAAGGGAATGATTATTGCATTGTAATTGGTGATTATTTCTAGTTCTAATCTCTTGACAAGCATATGCTCTTCATTCTGTAAACTGACAGTAGTACTGGCAGTATTTATTGAGCTTTCCAAAATCTATGTTGTAATGCTTTATTTCCTTCGAAGTTATTGTAATAGTTAAGTCTCCGCCCTATGGTAGCTACTTTCCCATCTTGGGTCAGCAAGCACATTCTGGGTGTCGAGCTCTTTCCTGTTTTCAGCATTTCATTTCAAGCTTTGTTTCCTGTAATCACTCCGTCATATGGTCGCCCCTCACTCCGCATTGGATTGGGTAGCACATACTTGACGTCGAGTTCCTTTCTGTACTTAGCGTAGAGGACCCTTTGACCAATGCTCACCATCATCGGTGCCATTCTGGTTAGAGTTTCAGCATAAGCAATTTCATTTAGATCCTCTGACCAATGCTCGCCATCATCGGCGCCATTCAGGTTAGAGTTGCTTTCCTGCACGTTTTGGTTTATCCATCTAACCTTAACGGGTGCACTGTTTGTAATTGGAAATCTGTTATTTGAAAAACGAAAAAATTTGGCTCGGAATATTTCAGTGGTATCAGAGCCAAGATCCTGCCATCCTGTGCCCATCAGAGTTCACTTGACAGAGAAAGATGACTACAGAGAAGTCTCTACTTGAGTTAATGCATGATGTGTATACGCTATTGAAGGATCCAGAGTTAAGGTGTTGAATCAGAAAGATTTATGCTAAGTCTGAGAAGTCGGATTTGATTGGGGTTTCTAAAGAATGCCAGTTCAAGAGGAAATGTGAACACGAGGCTGACATACTCTACAGAGATTATCAGAGCTTGACAGATGAGATTAAGAACGATGTTTCATTTGACACCTTTTTGACTTGTGAGGGGGATTATCACCCTGGAAAGCGGGCTATGGTCAACTACATCAAGAAAATGATTAAGGAGGAAGCAGAACATGCCATGGTTGTAGGTGCAAGGAAGGTAGAAGAAATGCCTGTTTGTAGGTTGCAGCCCACAAGTAAGCAGAATGAAGAAAAAAATCAGTCAACTAGTGTTGAAGATGGCACAAGCGAGGTGCTCATTTTGCCTAAAAATGATAGGGCGTTGGATGAAAAAACCTTGACAGATGAGGAGTGTGCGGGAGAGCCCCATAATACTCCCCTTGACTTGCATGTGATAGCAAGTGATGTAGATCAGTTCGGTGAAAAGAATATAGCAGCAGACTTGAATTCTAATTTGGATTCATCTCATGAAGGTTTTGAGACTAAGGGCTTCACAAAGGATGTTGGTAATGATTTCGAGGTGTTTGTACCTCCTCTTGTTGAAGATTTAGTGATAGATAGTTTTCCTCTTGTTGCTGTTCAAACTCCTCAAGAGTTTTCACAAGATGAATTTATTACAAGTGATCAAGAAGACCTCTATGGCATGCATAGGACTGTTCATGATGAGATCAGAAACATACCTATAGATGACAGGTTCATTGAAGATAAGGATGATAAAAAATTTCTAACAGCTAGCTCTAAAGATTCCTTACTTCCTTTCAGTGACAGTGCTAAGGGTGGTTTTGAGTTTGAACCTCAGACCCAACCATTGGAGGAAGGTACTTATGAAGACATCAGCTTTAGTGATTTGGGAGTTGACCTATTCCAAGAATCAACACTCCAAGTGTTGCACAAAGAACAATCTTCTTGTGATCGAAACAATCAGCCTCTCACCATTTGGGATCCAGGTGTGAAGGCACTTAGTGATGACAAACCGGTATGGGATGAATTTCCCTTTGATCCGGATGAAGAAATGGAACTCGATAAGGGTTCTCTATCAGCAGACAATGGTGTTAGTATGCTTAAGTTTGGGGCTGCTTTCAAGTTTGATCAGAGTAACATGGAAGAGGAAACAGAGTTTGAGGGCCATATGGCTCTTGAAGATGAAAGGTTTGGAGGAATTACCAAACACAAATCTGATTTATCAAGATATGAAGCTGATTGCAATCAACGAATTGAAGAATTTGTGGAGTATGATGCTTTTTATGATGATGAGCATTCTCTGCTAGTTGGTGGTGAAGTACAAGAATGTTGGAGTAGCAAGGAGGGCAGCAAAGGCAAGGAACGAAGTTCTGATTTTCAGTTGCAGCCTATCAGCAGTTCACCGCCTTTGCATGTTCATGAGTGGGAAGATCAATGCAAGGTATCTTTTGGAAAAGAAGTACAAACGCTATCCCTATTTGATCGCACACACAATTTGGTTGATGATCTCTATTGGAAGGCTCAGTCTGAAGAGAGACAAAGTGGAGTTAAGGATGAAGTTGCTCTTCCTAACTTGCAACTTATCAGAGGCACTTTGGAGACATTGAAATCAGCATACATACACTTGATTGAAGATCAAGATCACGCCATTGAATCTGCACAGAAGGCCTTCATTGTTTTCGAAAAAAGGGAGAGTATGGTTGGTGAGCTCACCTTGGAGCTGAAATCAACAGAGGACAAGTTGAAAGAAACTCAGTTGGCTCTAAGAAAGGTTGAAGACCAGTTTGCAGATTTCAAACTTTTCAAGGAGCAAGAGGATGCACGAAGAGCTGGAGAAATCAAGCAAGTAATTGATGAGATTGATAGTCTTCGAGAGGAGTTTGATCTTGAAGGTTTCACAAGAAAATCAAAGGTTGCATGTGCAGATTTGGAGCAGCAAGATGAAAGGAATGACTTTCAAGTTTATGACAATCCTCTTTTTCAAGAAGGTGATGAGAAAAGTTATGATAATCCTCTCTATGAAGTAGAGGATGAAATGGAGAATGAAACTGATTCTGGTTTCCAGTGCTTGGATGCTTCGATATCACTCCATGAGGATGTGCCACGTATGTTGAGTAGTAATGGATGCATAAGTGGCTTTGAGGATGAAGGTTCTACATGGGAGGTGACGAAGCAAGGTAATTTCAACATCTATGACATCAAGGTGTTGAAGAGACAAGTCTTGGTAGCTGTTGGTAACCTCATCACAGCAGCAACGAGTGAAGATTTCAGACCTACTACTCAGGAGGAATGGGAAAAAAGTGAACTAGACTTTGGTAGTTGCACTCTTGAAAATCCATCCCTTGGGTGGAATGATGTTTGGGATTACATTGATCAGTTTTGGGAGCTGAATTTGAAGCCACTTTATGTTTCATACTCCCTTAAGGTGGAAGCTTTCATGGTTAAGCTTCAAGGATTTACTAGAAGGGGCATCAGTTTCTTGAGAAGGCACTTGGTTCTCAATAGCACTTTGGAATGTGTAGAGATTTTTTTGCAGTGTGTTGAAAATCACTTTCAGTTGGATATCCATGCTTGGGATTCTCAACTTGGGTTGTCAGAGTTTATTACTTATGGAAAAGACTCTTGGAGGGATAAGGAACAAATTTCCAGACTTGTTGATGTTGTTCCCTTCATTTCCAGCTACTTGATGGTTCCGTTTGTTCATCAACAAATGGATTGGAGAGAAATTTTGAATATGGGTTGGAACGATCAACGATCGGTAGTTCTTGGAAGTGACTTTCAGCTCAGACAAGGGCAGATTTTGAGACACGACTTTGCTGGTTGGAGGCAGACCAGCCACTTTACTTATGGAGTTACTTTCATTCAGGAGAGTTGGTACCTCACTCCTGATCAAAGAAGTGGTAGTTTTCTGATGGAGATGGCTCTAGCGTGTTTTTCAGCCACTTTGGAGGTTTGTAATGCAAATTCTGATGGTTTATTTTCATTATTGGTTCATGACAATGAGCTACCCCATACTTTGAATCTATATTTTGAGACTCTTGGGGTTGGAATTGTGAAAAAACTCTTCAGACTTCATAGTTGTGCCATGGTAATTCAGTTGAGGCATAAGGAATTCATGTGGAGTTATGAGTTTGAATTTGTTGAGCTTTTGCAAAGGATTGCCTTCCTCTTTGCAAAAAGAATTGAAGATGTCACATTTGCAGTCATGTTTCCGTTTGTTATCATGTGGAGGTATGCTGAAGAGTTCAAGTTTGATTTGAGTAGACTATCTGTCCTATTGCTTAGAATTCTGATTGACAGTAGTATGGTTGATACTGTTAATTCGGGGCATCGTGGACATGAGATGTTGCATGATTTTGGTTTCCCTTCTTTAAGATCTTCCAGTTTGAGTATCATAGATGGTAACACTTTGGAGTTACAAGGGGAGTCAGTGCAGCATTGGCATGATATTTCCATTAATGTGATCAGAGTGGCGCAGCGGAAGCATGCTGGGTTTTTCCTGAGATGCATTTGGGAACCAGGGATCCTACTTGTTGCGTATGGATTAGTCTTCGAACTACTGGAGTTGTGGTGGTATTGCTTGAGGACAAGCAATTTTGGGGAGGGCGGATTGTAATGTCCCCTTCTCAAGCCCGACATTTCTAGTGACCGTTAGCCTTTCTT